>CAWUFW010034389.1:0-11157 GCA_963921515.1 Calotriton arnoldi | reverse complement strand
GTATACTTCTGTTCAGTTACGTATTGCTTGTATCTTACTGAATGCATGGGTTAGTGACTAAACTGTGTGAATGTCTGTATCCGTCTGTCTGTTGGTTTGTAAGCGGCTGCATGGCTTTCTGAAGAGCTACATGAGTGTCTACATGGGTTATTGATTGATTGTCTGAGTATCTGTATGGGTGCCTGAGTGTTTGTGTGGGTGGGGTGTGTGTGACTCTGTGCATAGATGTGTGAGTTGGTGATTCACTGGGTGCATGGTTTCAAGAGTGCATCTGTGATGGACTGTATGGGTCGGTGAGTGTGTGTATGGGTGTGTTAGTGATTGAATGTATATCTCATTGGTACATGTGTGAGTAACTACATATGTGAAAGGCAGTATATATGTGTGTTGGAGTATATAAATGGCTATAAGTGAGAGTGTGTGATTGTGAGAGTGGCTGTATGGATGAGTGTGTACTTGTATCAGTGATTGTATAAGAGTGTAAGAATGTGCTAGTATTTGTATGAGTAAGTGAGCTGGTGTGTGTATAACTGTATAGGTGAGTAAATGGGTGTGTGATTAAGTTTTTGCATGACTGACTAGGTGTGTGAGTACCTCTATGGATGAGTGGCGGTGTGTGAGTGTTTATATAGGTGTATGAGTGCATATGATAGTCCTGTACTGAGTGACTAAGTATGAGTGACTGTACGGGTGAGTGAGTGGATGTGTGTGTAGACCTAAGAATCAGTGAGTGGGTATGTAGTTTTTGGTGTTGGAGTGTCTATGGTTTTGAGAATGGCAGTCTGTAATTTAGAGTGGGTGTATCAAAAGTTATATTAGGGTGTGAGAAGATGCATGAAATTATCACATGGATGATGTCATCAGTGATGTCATTTGAGATGTCATCAGTGATGTCATCAGTGATGTCACTGACCATGTCATGAGTGATGTAATATGTGACGTCATCAGCAGTGCATTGCGGGGCGCGAGTTATAGTTAGCTGAACTAACTATAACGGGGAATTTCACGGGTTTTGTACGAGTGAAATGTCCAACTAACTATAACTGTCCCTAAAACCTATGGTTTTTCAGTGAATTTCAAAGGTTTTTAAATGCTAATTTCTAACTATAACGTGTCTGAAACCTATGGTTTTTTCAGTGAATTTCAAAGGTTTTTTAAATGCTAATTTCTAACTATAACGTGCCTGAAACCTATGATTTTTTAAGTGAATTTCAAAGGTTTTTTTAAATGCTAGTTTCTAACTATGCCTACAGAGGTAGGACATGTGAAGAAAGAAGAAAAAACGCACAGAAAGAAGCAAAAGATGTGCAGAAAGAACCAACAGAGGAGCAGAAAGAGGCCTTGTTGCAAAATCATCCTGTGCCCACAACTTTTTCAGACGGGTACTGGTGGTAACTGACTCTGACTAACCAGAGCCAGTGCTATGCTAAAAGACACTTAGAATACAGTGAAAACACCTACACTAGGGAACACTATACGTTGGGGTACCCCTGTGATTAGCATGACCTCCTCTGCAAGTCCCTAGTACATAATAGGGCAGGGGGATTAAAACTACCTCTTAAAATGCGCTACAGGGCGCGTTTGCACAGTGGTGAAGGGAGGGGGCCTGAGGTGACATGTGTGCAAACGCACCCCGTGGCGCGTTTTAAGTTGCGGATTAAGTCCCTTGAATTCTGAGGGTCCCTGGGGCCCAACTAGCCCCCAGGTACCTACAGTTAGGACCACAGAGCTGAGTTGCAGAGAGGCGTTCCGAGGCCACGCACCTTTTTTCACCTCTCTACAACGCAACTCTGTTGTGCTTACTGAAGGTACCTGGTGGGCTAGTTGGACCCCAGGGTCCCTCAGGATTCAAAGGGAATTAATTCCCCAACTTAAAACGCACCACAGGGCGTGTTTGCGCACATGTCACCTGAGGCCCCGCCCCTCCCTTCACCACTGTGCAAACGCGCCCCGTGGTGCATTTTAAGTTGGGGGATTAGGTCACCTTGAATCCTGAGGGTCCCTGGGGCCCAACTAGCCCACTAGGTACTTCCAGTAAGTACCACAGGCCTGCGTTGCAACGCCTGTAACAAATTGTGCAGTTGTGTTTAGGTAGTGAAGAGGGTCGTGCTGGGGGTAGTGTTTTAGGGTTTAGGGTAGTGCAGTGGTGTTTGTGTAGTGTAGGGGGTCATGCTGGGGGTAGATTTAGGGTTTAGGGTAGTGCAGTGGTGTTTGGGTAGTGTCGGGAGTTGTGCTGGGGGAGTGTTTTAGGGTTTAGCGTAGTGCAGTGGTGTTTGGGTAGTGTAGGGGGTCGTGCTGGGGGTAGTGTTTTAGGGTTAAGGGTAGTGCAGTGGTGTTTGGGTAGTGTAGGGGGTCGTGCTGGGGGTAGTGATTTAGGGTAGTGCAGTGGTGTTTGGGTAGTGTAGGGGGTACTGCTGGGGGTAGTGTTTTAGGGTTTAGGTTAGTGCAGTGGTGTTTGGGTAGTGTAGGGGTACTGCTGGGGGTGGTGTTTTAGGGTTTAGGGTAGTGCAGTGGTGTTTGTGTAGTGTAGGAGGTCGTGTTTTAGGGTTTAGGGTAGTGCAGTGGTCTTTGGGTAGTGTAGGGAGTCATGCGGGGGTAGTGTTTTAGGGTTTAGGGTAGTGTAGGGGGTCATGCGGGGGTAGTGATTTAGGGATTAGGGTAGTGCATTGGTGTTTGGGTAGTGTAGGGGGTCATGCGGGGGGTAGTGTTTTAGGGTTTAGGGCAGTGCAGTGGTGTTTGGGTAGTGTAGGGGGTCGTGCTGGGGGAGTGTTTTAGGGTTTAGGGCAGTGCAGTGGTGTTCGGGTAGTGTAGGGGTCGTGCTGGGGGAGTGTTTTAGGGTTTAGGGCAGTGCAGTGGTGTTCAGGTAGTGTAGGGGGTCGTGCTGGGGGAGTGTTTGAGGGTTTAGGGCAGTGCAGTCGTGTTCGGGTAGTGTAGGGGGTTGTGCTGGGGGTAGTGTTTTAGGGTTTAGGGTAGTGCAGTGGTGTTCGGGTAGTGTAGGGGGTCATGCTGGGGGTAGTGTTCTAGGGTTTAGGGTAGTACAGTGGTGTTTGGCCAGTGTAGGGGGTAATGCTGGGGGTGGTGTTTTAGGGTTTAGGGCAGTGCAGTGGTGTTCGGGCAGTGTAGGGGGTCATGCTGGGGGTGGTGTTTCAGGGTTTAGGGCAGTGCAGTGGTGTTCGGGCAGTGTAGGGGTGGTGTTTCAGGGTTTAATGGCAGTGCAGTGGTGTTCGGGCAGTGTAGGAGGTCGTGCAGGGGGTGGTGTTTCAGGGTTTAGGGCAGTGCAGTGGTGTTCGGGCAGTGTAGGGGGCGGTGCAGGGGGTGGTGTTTCAGGGTTTAGGGCAGTGCAGTGGTGTTCGGGCAGTGTAGGGGGTGGTGCAGGGGGTGGTGTTTCAGGGTTTAGGGCAGTGCAGTGGTGTTGGGCAGTGTAGGGGGTCATGCTGGGGCTAGTGTTTCAGGATTTAGGGCAGAGGTGTTCAGGTAGTGTAGGGGGCCTTGCTGGGGTTGATGTTTCAGGGTTTAGGGCAGTGCAGTGGTGTTCGGGCAGTGTAGGGGGTCGTGCTGGGGGTGGTGTTTCAGTGTTTAGTTTAGGGCAGTGCAGTGGTGTTCCGGCAGTGTAGGAGGTCGTGCAGGGGATGGTGTTTCAGGGTTTAGGGCAGTGCAGTGGTGTTGTGCAGTGTAGGGGGTCATGCTGGGGCTAGTGTTTCAGGATTTAGGGCAGAGGTGTTCAGGTAGTGTAGGGGGCCTTGCTGGGGTTGATGTTTCAGGGTTTAGGGCAGTGCAGTGGTGTTCGGGCAGTGTAGGGGTCGTGCTGGGGGTGGTGTTTCAGTGTTTAGTTTAGGGCAGTGCAGTGGTGTTCCGGCAGTGTAGGAGCGTGCAGGGCGGTGGTGTTTCAGGGTTTAGGGCAGTGCAGTGGTGTTCGGGCAGTGTAGGGGTTGTGCTGGGGGTGGTGTTTCAGGGTTTAGGGCAGTGCAGTGGTGTTTGGGCAGTGTAGGGTGTCGTGCTGAGGGGTGGTGTTTCAGGATTTAGGGCAGTGCAGTGGTGTTCGGGCAGTGTAGGGGGTCGTGCAGGGGGTGGTGTTTCAGGGTTTAGGGCAGTGCAGTGGTGTTTGGGCAGTGTAGGGGGTCGTGCAGGGGTGGTGTTTCAGGGTTTAGGGCAGTGCAGTGGTGTTCGGCCAGTGTAGGTGGTCTTGCTGGGGGTGGTGTTTCAGGCTTTAGTGCAGTGGTGTTTGGGCAGTGTAGGGGGTCGTGCAGGGGGTGGTGTTTCAGGGTTTAGGGCAGTGCAGTGGTGTTCGGGCAGTGTAGGGGTGGTGTTTCAGGGTTTAATGGCAGTGCAGTGGTGTTCGGGAAGTGTAGGAGGTCGTGCAGGGGGTGGTGTTTCAGGGTTTAGGGCAGTGCAGTGGTGTTCGGGCAGTGTAGGGGGCGGTGCAGGGGTGGTGTTTCAGGGTTTAGGGCAGTGCAGTGGTGTTCGGGCAGTGTAGGGGGTGGTGCAGGGGGTGGTGTTTCAGGGTTTAGGGCAGTGCAGTGGTGTTGGGCAGTGTAGGGGGTCATGCTGGGGCTAGTGTTTCAGGATTTAGGGCAGAGGTGTTCAGGTAGTGTAGGGGGTCTTGCTGGGGTAGATGTTTCAGGGTTTAGGGCAGTGCAGTGGTGTTCGGGCAGTGTAGGGGGTCGTGCTGGGGGTGGTGTTTCAGTGTTTAGTTTAGGGCAGTGCAGTGGTGTTCCGGCAGTGTAGGAGGTCGTGCAGGGGGTGGTGTTTCAGGGTTTAGGGCAGTGCAGTGGTGTTCGGGCAGTGTAGGGGGTTGTGCTGGGGGTGGTGTTTCAGGGTTTAGGGCAGTGCAGTGGTGTTTGGGCAGTGTAGGGTGTTGTGCTGAGGGGTGGTGTTTCAGGATTTAGGGCAGTGCAGTGGTGTTCGGGTAGTGTAGGGGGTCGTGCAGGGGGTGGTGTTTCAGGGTTTAGATCAGTGCAGTGGTGTTTGGGCAGTGTAGGGGGTCATGCAGGGGGTGGTGTTTCAGGGTTTAGGGCAGTGCAGTGGTGTTCGGCCAGTGTAGGTGGTCTTGCTGGGGGTGGTGTTTCAGGCTTTAGTGCAGTGGTGTTCGGGCAGTGTAGGGGGTCGTGCTAGGGGTGGTGTTTCAGGGTTTAGGGCAGTGCAGTGGTGTTCGGGCAGTGTAGGGTGTCGTGCTGAGGGGTGGTGTTTCAGGGTTTAGGGCAGTGCAGTGGTGTTCGGGCAGTGTAGGGGGTCGTGCAGGGGGTGGTGTTTCAGGGTTTAGGGCAGTGCAGTGGTGTTTGGGCAGTGTAGGGGGTCATGCAGGGGGTGGTGTTTCAGGGTTTAGGGCAGTGCAGTGGTGTTCAGCCAGTGTAGGTGGTCTTGCTGGGGTGGTGTTTCAGGGTTTAGTGCAGTGGTGTTCGGGCAGTGTAGGGGGTCTTGCTGGGGGTGGTGTTTCAGGGTTTAGGGCAGTGCAGTGGTGTTCGGGCAGTGTAGGGGGTCTTGCTGGGGCTGGTGTTTCAGGGTTTAGGGCAGTGCAGTGGTTTTCGGGCAGTGTAGGCGGTCGTGCTGGGGCTGGTGTTTCAGGGTTTAGGGCAGTGCAGTGGTGTTCGGGCAGTGTACGGGGTTGTGCTGGGGCTGGTGTTTCAGGGTTTAGGGCAGTGCAGTGGTGTTCGGGCAGTGTAGGGGGTCGTGCTGGGGGTGGTGTTTCAGGGTTTAGGGCAGTGCAGTGGTGTTCGGGCAGTGTAGGGGGTCGTGCTGGGGCTGGTGTTTCATGGTTTAGGGCAGTGCAGTGGTGTTCGGGCAGTGTAGGGGGTCGTGCTGGGGGTGGTGTTTCAGGGTTTAGGGCAGTGCAGTGGTGTTCGGGCAGTGTAGGGGGTCATGCTGGGGGTGGTGTTTCAGGAATTAGGGCAGTGCAGTGGTGTACGGGCAGTGTAGGGGTCTTGCTGGGGGTGGTGTTTCAGGGTTTAGGACAGTGGTGTTCGGGCAGTGTAGGGGGTCTTGCTGGGGGTAGTGTTTCGGGGTTTAGGGCAGTGCAGTGGTGTTCGTGCAGTGTAGGGGTCGTGCTGGGGGTGGTGTTTCAGGGTTTAGGGCAGGGCAGTAGTGTTCGGGGAGTGTAGGGGATCGTGCAGGGGGTGGTGTTTCAGGGTTTAGGGCAGTGCAGTGGTGTTCGGGCAGTGTAGGGGGTCGTGCTGGGGGTGGTGTTTCAGGGTTTAGGGCAGTGCAGTGGTGTTCGGGCAGTGTAGGGTGTCGTGCAGGGGGTGGTGTTTCAGGGTTTAGGGCAGTGGTGTTCGGGCAGTGTAGGGGGCGTGCTGGTGCTGGTGTTTCAGGGTTTAGGGCAGTGCAGTGGTGTTCGGGCAGTGTAGGGGGTCTTGCTGGGGATGGTGTTTCAGGGTTTAGGGCAGTGGTGTTCGGGCAGTGTAGGGGGTCTTGCTGGGGGTGGTGTTTCAGGGTTTAGGGCAGTGCAGTGGTGTTCGGGCAGTGTAGGGGGTCTTGCTGGGGGTAGTGTTTCAGGGTTTAGGGCAGTGCAGTGGTGTTCGTGCAGTGTAGGGGGTCGTGCTGGGGATGGTGTTTCAGGGTTTAGGGCAGTGCAGTAGTGTTCGGGCAGTGTAGGGGGTCGTGCAGGGGTGGTGTTTCAGGGTTTAGGGCAGTGCAGTGGTGTTCGGGCAGTGTAGGGGGTCGTGCTGGGGGTGGTGTTTCAGGGTTTAGGGCAGTGCAGTGGTGTTCGGGCAGTGTAGGGGGTCGTGCTGGGGGTGGTGTTTCAGGGTTTAGGGCAGTGGTGTTCGGGCAGTGTAGGGGGTCTTGCTGGGGGTGATGTTTCAGGGTTTAGGGCAGTGCAGTGGTGTTCGGGCAGTGTAGGAGGTCTTGCTGGGGGTAGTGTTTCAGGGTTTAGGGCAGTGCAGTGGTGTTCGGGCAGTGTAGGGGTCATGCTGGGGGTGGTGTTTCAGGGTTTAGGGCAGTGCAGTGGTGTTCGGGCAGTGTAGGGGGTCGTGAAGGGGTGGTGTTTCAGGGTTTAGGGCAGTGCAGTGGTGTTCGGGCAGTATAGGGGGTCGTGCTAGGGTATGTGTTTCAGGGTTTAGGGCAGTGCAGTGGTGTTCGGGCAGTGTAGGGGGTCGTGCTGGGGGTAGTGTTTTAGGGTTTAAGGTAGTGCAGTGGTGTTTGTGTAGTGTAGGGGGTCGTGCTGGGGGCAGTGTTTTAGGGTTTAGGGTAGTGCAGTGGTGCTTGTGTAGTGTAGGGGGTCGTGCTGGGGGTAGTGTTTTAGGGTTTAGGGTAGTGCAGTGGTGTTTGTGTAGTGTAGGGGGTCATGTTTTAGGGTAGTGCAGTAGTGTTTGGGTAGTGTAGGGGTCGTGCTGGGGGTAGTGTTTTAGGATTTAGGTTAGTGCAGTGGTGTTGGGGTAGTGTTTTAGGGTTTAGGGTAGTGCAGTGGTGTTTGTGTAGTATAGGGGGTCATGCTGGGGGTAGTGTTTTAGGGTTTAGGATAGTGCAGTGGTGCTTGTGTAGTGTAGGTGGTCGTGCTGGGGTAGTCTTTTAGGGTTTAGGGTAGTGCAGTGGTGTTTTTGTAGTGTAGGGGGTCATGTTTTTAAGTTGCAACGCTCCAATACCTGACCAGTCTGCAATACATAAAACTGCAAAAAAACTAAAAATAAAAAGTGTTTTGCACACTTTTGTCATTGGGCTATATGTGGGCTACATCTGGGTAATATTTGTGCTACATTTGGGCTCTTTTTTTTCTGGTGGCCATCTTGGAAGACTTCTTTGTTATGAAGTTTCCTAATTTCCTCATTTACTGCAGTCTCCTCAGTAGGAAATGCTTTCAGTTTTTTACTTTGATTCCATCAAGAAGGCATTCAGATGTGTCACACATTTGCCATAAATTCAGAATGTTATTACTCTAGTTGTTCATTAGATCACGGTAGTAAAGCTACTGCTCACCAAGGAGTTAACTGGAAGTCTACTGCTGGTATTGAAAGTGATTGTTTCAGTCTGCATGTCAGAATTTTCTAATGAAATAGAAGAGGATTTGAGATCTCACTTAAAACATGCACTAAATTTTCTTTTTGCAGCACTAACCATAATTTCTATGGCAAAATGAACCCCCTCATTTTGTTCCTTTTTAAATTAAATGTTTTAAGTGTTACCAGCTTATTCCAATCAAGATGGCTTCAGGTGTGCCATACTTTTGTCATAAGTAAGGCTGTTAGCTCTCTAGTTGTTCTTTAGAACACTCTGGGAAGCTGCAGTAGAACACAAAGGCATCAACTGACAGGCTGCTCCTGTTGAAATATAACAGGAAGATATTTGAGATCTCACTTAAAACATGTCCTAATTTTTCTTTCTACAGCACTAACCATAATTTCTATGGCAAAATGAACCCCCTCATTTTGTTCCTTTTTAAATTAAATGTTTTAAGTGTTACCAGTTTATTCCAATCAAGATGGCTTCAGGTGTGCCATACTTTTGTCATAAGTAAGACTGTTAGCGCTCTAGTTGTTCTTTAGAACACTCTGGGAAGCTGCAGTAGAACACAAAGGCATCAACTGACAGGCTGCTCCTGTTGAAATATAACAGGAAGATATTTGAGATCACACTTGAAACATGTCCTAATTTTCTTTCTACAGCACTAACCATAATTTCTATGACAAAATGAACCCCATCATTTTGTTCCTTTTTAAATTAAATGTTTTAAGTGTTACCAGTTTATTCCAATCAAGATGGCTTCAGGTGTGCCATACCTTTGTCATAAGTAAGGCTGTTAGCACTCTAGTTGTTCTTTAGAACACTCTGGGAAGCTGCAGTAGAACACAAAGGAATCAACTGACAGTCTCTGCCATTGTTGGATGTACATGTTTTACTGAGAATGTCAGACTTCATTCTCACATGACTGAGAAAGATAATGTGAATTTACAGAAAATATGCTCTCATTTTAGCTTCTGGAGCACCTTCCAGAACTGTATGGGACAAGCATGTGAAAATAGTTTTCTCTCAAACATGATTCATGATATCCCAGCAGAAGGTTTTTCACAGGGTAAAATCACCTTAGAACACACCACAATTCCTGAAATTAGTATGGTACCATCAACAAATGAATTCTAATGTAACTAAAGTCTGTTATCACCCTTTATAGTTCTCCTTTTGGTAACCCTCAAAATCTTCGTTTCACTACAATGCATTTCAATGGGGTACTATCATTTATATTGGTCCCAAGATGGCTGCCAGCAATTCCAGGATGAAGTGCTGACAGCCAATCAGATCTCACGATGACATGTGTGGTTAGGCTCCGCCCAGATATATATGTGTTTTTACTTTTGATTTTCTCAGCAACTACTGAACGGATTTACACCATTTAACAAAAGGGTTCTTTCTGAACCAAGAACTACCTCTTTGCCAAATTTGGTGTAATTCCGTTCAGCAGTTCGGGCTGTAGCCTTGCATAAAGTTTCCTATGGGAAATTGATTTTTTGACTCTTATTTTTTTAATTTCTCCGCAACTACTGAACGGATTTACACCATTTAACAAAAGAGTTCTTTCTGAACCAAGAACTACCTCTTTGCCAAATTTTGTGTAATTCCGTTCAGCAGTTCAGGCTGTAGCCGTGGCTAAAGTTTCCTATGGGAAAATGAATGGGGAAAACACGTTTTGGGACCTCCTTTTTTCTCAGCCCCCGCTGACGAATCACCCCAAAACTTTCAGGGTAGGAGCGGACCGGAGCGGGCTATAAAGTTTGAAAATTTCGCGAAGATTCGTCAACCGACGCAAGAGTTATTTCAAATAGAATGTTGCAGATTTCCTATGGAAAATAGGTCCTAACTATAACTATCTACTGGCGACCGCCAGTAGATAATGTTATAGTTAGGGCCTACTTTCCATAGGAAAATCGTTTTTTCATTTGCCAATATCTTTGGCGCTGTTTGACAAATCTTCGCAAAATGTTCAAAACTAATGGGGCGCTCCGGTCAGCTCCTGTCTTGGAAGTTTTGGGGTGATTTGTCAAGCGGAGGCAGAGAAAAAGGGGGGTCCCAAAACGCATTTTCTCCATGTTCATTTCCATAGGAAATTTTGGAAAAGGCTACAGCCCGAACTGCTGAACGGAATTACATCAAATTTGGTAAAAGGTAGCTCTTGGTTCAGAAAGCGACCCTTTTTCTAAATGGTGTAAATCTGTTCAGTATTTCCTGAAATATTCATATTTAAAACATTTATATATCTGGTGACCGCGGTGGATTCGCGAACCCTCCCGAGCATGAGCTGGATTCTGATTGGCTACCAACACTTCAAACCAAGAAGTGTGTGCCATCTTTTGACTCGGTTGAGCCGAGTCACAAGAAAAAAGGTTCCAAATGAAGAAAAGGGGGCAGGGTAGAAACACCCTGACCCCCTAGGCCTACTCAGGGGGTCTGTGGGACCCCCAGGGCCAAAAAAAGCATTTTTTCTTTTTAATTTTCGATGGGATTCACGCAGGGTTCGTGAATCCTGCTGAAAATTGAAAAAAAAAAATTAAGCACGGGCTCCCGCGCTTCGTTTGTTTTAAAACCCCAGGGTGTGCCAGGTCCCAGGGGCAATGCTTTAATATGTAGTGAGGGCAGCGGGGCCCCCGCAGCCCCGGGGACCACCACCTCCCTGGGGCTTTTTTAAAGAAATGAGTGGGGGGCTCCTTCCCCCCACGCTGCCCCATGGACCGCCATCTCCCAGGGGCTTCAATTTATATAGGGCGGGGGCCACCTCCCCAGGGCTTCTTTAAAAAACTCTGTGTGGGGGCTCGAGTTCCCCACTCTTCCCCGTGGACCACCACCTCCCCGGGGCATTGTATAATAAAGATACGGGGGTTCGTTGTAGACCCCCAGCCCCGGGAACCACCACCTCCCCGGGGATTTAAACAGTAAGGGAGTGGGGCCATGTGGCCCCCCCTCCAGGAGCCTTCCATGGCCCTGGGGACCGACACCCCCCAGGGCCAGCTCCAGAAATTTCCCGGGGTGCCCACCCCTAGGACATTGCAGTTTGCAATGGCAGTGTCATTGCAAACCTTTGATTCGCTTCATGGAAGCGAGAGCAGAAAAACTGCTCTCGCTTCCATGAAGCAAAGCAGATTTGCTTTTGGAAAAGGGGAGCTGCTTGTTTGCAGCTCCCCTTGTCCAAAAGCAATGCCAGCTTCCGCAGGGACCATGGGGGCATTGGGGCTCCCC
>CAWUFW010034388.1:0-11157 GCA_963921515.1 Calotriton arnoldi | reverse complement strand
CACGTTGTGTGTGTGACTGCTGGCACTCCTTAGGGTCCGGGCTGCAATGTTGGTTGTTGTCTATGTGTGTTCTTTGTGGGTGACCTTGGCTTCTTCATTGGTGTGTGACTGTGGCTGGGATCCCATTGGTCGGTGTGGTATTGCCGTCATGTCCATGTACAGCGTAGTGTGCAGTGTGTCAGACATTCAGGAGTCCTGTTGAGTGTCCATGTGTGATGTGTTTCTACACCTTGGTTCCCACCCACCACCCTGGAATAGTCATGGGTGCATGTGCAATGTCACCAGTGCATGTGTACTTCACTGCTGCACATTGTTGGAGGTCGAGGGGTGTGGTCTTGAGTGTGTGCAGATGAGAGTTGTTGCCCGGCTAGTCCCCTGCCTCCATGTTGGCCTTGGCTTACTGGCCATGCTGATTGATTTGTGCTTGTGTAGGTGTGATGGTAGTTAGTTGCTCAGGACACCTGACTGTGGTTCACAGTGTGAACGACATTTAGCTTTGTCATCACAGTGGTATTTTTATTCAGCCCAGGGTCACCACATTGTGGGGGCCCTGGGGGTGGTGCTGTGGTGTGTCTGTGACTTGCTGTGTCAGTTGTTCCTACGTGCCTGTGTGACATGTGTGTTTTGTGCTCCCTCTCACCTGTCAATGCCTGCTTGCCCACATAGGGGATTTGGATCCATGAGTTACCTTAGTGTGGCAGTGTATGCACATCTGTATGATTGGTATTCAGCTCTCCTCATGTGTTGTGTTGTTGCCTGGGGACACTGGCACCCCCACCCCTCACCTGCTGTGTATGATGACAGTGTTGGTCTGCCTGTTTGTGTTTGTGCATCTGCACCACTGCATTGGCATATCTTGGGTGTGCCATTGGCTGTATGTTGTTTGGTGTGTTTCCCCTGCTGTCCCTGGGACTCCTAGGTCATCGGTCAGCACAGTGATCATGGTTTGTGTGTCCCATTGCTGCCATGGTATGGTATCTGTTCACCTCACATCTGCTGTCTCCACAGGGTATCTGCATTTGTGTGCCCATTGGTGCAAATATGTGGTTCTGCATTCTGATGGTCACTTCTGTCATTGTGTCATTGATGACTGTTGACGGTCTCAGCCCCCATGGGTGTTGTTTGTCTGCACATGGCCAAAGGAATGTTTCATTTGCACTGCAGTATTTGGCTCCCCCAATTTATGTTGCAATGGGACACATACACTACTTTGCCACAGATGAGTTTTTGGTTCTGTGACCAGGAATGATCCATGCAGTTTGGCAGTTGCAGCTCTTTCTTTGTCAACAATTACCTTTTGGTCACTGTGATGATGAGGGTGTAGACCCCATTGCCACAATGGTCAAAATGTGCTTCAGCTATGGACCCCACACTTACCTTTTGGTCACTGTGATGATGGGGGTTTAGACCCCATTGCCACAATGGTCAAAATGTGCTTCAGCTATGGACCCCACACTTGCCTTTTGGTCACTGTGATGATGGGGGTTTAGACCCCATTGCCACAATGGTCAAAATGTGCTTCAGCTATGGACCCCACACTTGCCTTTTGGTCACTGTGATGATGGGGGTTTAGACCCCATTGCCACAATGGTCAAAATGTGCTTCAGCTATGGACCCCACACTTGCCTTTTGGTCACTGTGATGATGGGGGTTTAGACCCCATTGCCACAATGGTCAAAATGTGCTTCAGCTATGGACCCCACACTTGCCTTTTGGTCACTGTGATGATCGGGGTTTAGGCCCCATTGCCACAATGGTCATGGGCTGCTTGCATTGTGGGTGCCACACACATATATGTGTGGCACATGTGCTAGGGGGTCACATTGTATGTTCAAAGTCATGTTCGGTGTTGTAGGCATTTGACACAGCCTGCTCACACGCTTGTCATGGTGGTGGGGGGATGTCTTAATCTTGCATTCCCTAGGTTGTGGAGTGCTTGTTGTGTCATGCATTGTCCATCCTATGAGTGGGGGTGGTAGTAGTGGTAGGCATCCAGCCCCCTGGCTAAGGGTGGTAGTAGTGGTAGGCTTCCTGCCCCCCTGGCTAAGGGTGGTAGTAGTGGTGGGCATCCTGCCCCCCTGGGTGAGGGTGGTAGTAGTGGTAGGCATCCTGCCCCCCTGGCTAAGGGTGGTAGTAGTGGTAGGCATCCAGCCCCCTGGCTAAGGGTGGTAGTAGTGGTGGGCATCCTGCCCCCCTGGGTGAGGGTGGTAGTAGTGGTGGGCATCCTGCCCCCTGGCTAAGGGTGGTAGTAGTGGTGGGCATCCTGCCCCCCTGGGTGAGGGTGGTAGTAGTGGTAGGCATCCTGCCCCCCTGGGTGAGGGTGGTAGTAGTGGTGGGCATCCTGCCCCCTGGCTAAGGGTGGTAGTAGTGGTGGGCATCCTGCCCCCCTGGGTGAGGGTGGTAGTAGTGGTGGGCATCCTGCCCCCCTGGGTGAGGGTGGTAGTAGTGGTAGGCATCCTGCCCCCTGGCTAAGGGTGGTAGTAGTGGTAGGCATCCAGCCCCCTGGCTAAGGGTGGTAGTAGTGGTGGGCATCCTGCCCCCCTGGGTGAGGGTGGTAGTAGTGGTGGGCATCCTGCCCCCTGGCTAAGGGTGGTAGTAGTGGTGGGCATCCTGCCCCCCTGGGTGAGGGTGGTAGTAGTGGTAGGCATCCTGCCCCCCTGGGTGAGGGTGGTAGTAGTGGTGGGCATCCTGCCCCTGGCTAAGGGTGGTAGTAGTGGTGGGCATCCTGCCCCCCTGGGTGAGGGTGGTAGTAGTGGTAGGCATCCTGCCCCCTGTGGGTGAGGGTGGTAGTAGTGGTAGGCATCCTGCCCCCTGGCTAAGGGTGGTAGTAGTGGTGGGCATCCTGCCCCCCTGGGTGAGGGTGGTAGTAGTGGTAGGCATCCTGCCCCCTGGCTAAGGGTGGTAGTAGTGGTGGCATCCTGCCCCCCTGGGTGAGGGTGGTAGTAGTGGTGGGCATCCTGCCCCCTGGCTAAGGGTGGTAGTAGTGGTGGGCATCCTGCCCCCCTGGGTGAGGGTGGTAGTAGTGGTGGGCATCCTGCCCCCCTGGCTAAGGGTGGTAGTAGTGGTAGGCATCCTGCCCCCTGGCTAAGGGTGGTAGTAGTGGTGGGCATCCTGCCCCCTGGGTGAGGGTGGTAGTAGTGGTGGGCATCCTGCCCCCCTGGCTAAGGGTGGTAGTAGTGGTGGGCATCCTGCCCCCCTGGGTGAGGGTGGTAGTAGTGGTGGGCATTCTGCCCCCTGGCTAAGGGTGGTAGTAGTGGTAGGCATCCTGCCCCCCTGGCTAAGGGTGGTAGTAGTGGTGGGCATCCTGCCCCCCTGGGTGAGGGTGGTAGTAGTGGTGGGCATCCTGCCCCCCTGGCTAAGGGTGGTAGTAGTGGTGGGCATCCTGCCCCCCTGGGTGAGGGTGGTAGTAGTGGTGGGCATCCTGCCCCCTGGCTAAGGGTGGTAGTAGTGGTGGGCATCCTGCCCCCCTGGGTGAGGGTGGTAGTAGTGGTAGGCATCCTGCCCCCCGTGGGTGAGGGTGGTAGTAGTGGTAGGCATCCTGCCCCCTGGCTAAGGGTGGTAGTAGTGGTGGGCATCCTGCCCCCCTGGCTAAGGGTGGTAGTAGTGGTGGGCATCCTGCCCCCCTGGGTGAGGGTGGTAGTAGTGGTAGGCATCCTGCCCCCCCTGGGTGAGGGTGGTAGTAGTGGTGGGCATCCTGCCCCCCTGGCTAAGGGTGGTAGTAGTGGTGGGCATCCTGCCCCCCCTGGGTGAGGGTGGTAGTAGTGGTAGGCATCCTGCCCCCCGTGGGTGAGGGTGGTAGTAGTGGTGGGCATCCTGCCCCCCCTGGGTGAGGGTGGTAGTAGTGGTGGGCATCCTGCCCCCCTGGCTAAGGGTGGTAGTAGTGGTAGGCATCCTGCCCCCCTGGGTGAGGGTGGTAGTAGTGGTGGGCATCCTGCCCCCTGGCTAAGGGTGGTAGTAGTGGTAGGCATCCTGCCCCCCGTGGGTGAGGGTGGTAGTAGTGGTAGGCATCCTGCCCCCTGGCTAAGGGTGGTAGTAGTGGTAGGCATCCAGCCCCCCTGGGTTGGGGTGGTGGCGCGCATTCAGGCCCCTGTGTGCATATGTGGCATTGGTGATGGGCATCCCGCCCCTATGGTGCTGCTGTTGCTGGTGTAAGTATATTCAGATTCCCAGTGTATGTGTGTGATGTGTCGTGTACGTGTTGTATGTGTTTTGTGGTTGGTGTCTGACTTACCTTCTGCGCCGTACGCGTCCGTGCCTGTTCCGGTAGTAGATGTAGAATATTGGTATGATCGGGACGAAGGGATTCATGGTTGGTTCGTGTCGTTCGTCCTTCTCGTTGCTTCGCGTCGTCCTCGTCGCTTGGCTTCGTCCTCGTCGCTTCGCTTCGTCCTCGTCGCCTCGCGTCGTCCTCGTCTGTGCTGTGTTCGTCTCGTAGCCGTGGATCGTGTTGTGGCGCGATTCGGAGCTTATGTGCGCCTCTCCCGGATGCTTTGACGTGCCGTGCGTAGCGACGGGTTCGGCGCGTACGGAAAGCGCATCGTACTTGTCCGGCCGGACGGGGCTGCATTTTCCCTTCCGTGCGACTCGATTCGGCGTTTCCGGATTCGCCTCGGTCGGAGAACAGGACCTGGTTTGGGTGAGTACGGCTCGGCCGGAATTTTTGCTGTTGTGCGCATCGTACTTGCTCGTTCGGTGTGCTGTACGGATCGGTCGGGAAACTGGCTTTCGCATGGCTTTTTTCCCGACCGAATAGTATTGGGTGCGCCTCCGACCGAGATCGGAATCGACCCCTTGGTGTCTAAATGAATATAAAAATCTTTATTTTTCTAAATTGGTGTTGGATTTCCTTATTGAGTGTGTCTCATTTACTGACTAACACTTCCCCCTAATAAGCCTAAGGCTGCTTGACCACACTACCAAAAGCACCTTGGGATTGTTAAAGCAAGCTCCTGTACACTAATAAGGGACACGCAAACTCTCTGCACAGTGTATCTCATTTTGGTACACTTTATTGAGAATCAGCTTCCTACAATCAAATCTTAAAAGTGTATTCCTGGGGCCTATTCACGAACTACATTTTGTAGTACATTTCGTAGAACTACAGGCATACTGGTGGACAGACAGAATATCGAGTTTTAAATGTCGACATACACAAATATCGAGTTGGAAATATCGTGATACAGAAATATCGAAAGCAAGAATATCGTGGTAAAGAATATCGACTTGCAGGTAAGAAATATTGTTTTTGGAAATATCGAAGTTGTTAATATCATTTGCAAAAATATAGTTTAAAATATCGATGTTTTAAGTAGTGTTATGTATTTTAGTATGTATTTTAAAAGTATGTGATCTATTTTTTTGTATAAGAATTGCTTTTGTTTTTTAATATACGTGTTACATTTTTAGTAGTTATTAATTTTATTTGAAATAAAATTTGCATTTTTTAGTTCTGTAGCAGGTTGTGGGTTTATAGGGGAATATGGTGGGAAGTAATTTAATTATAATAAATTAATTATTGTTTATGTATTAGTATTTATTTAATTTAGATTTTATAATGTTAATTGTGGGAAGTCATTTATTATTAATTAATTTTAATTGGTTGTTAATTATTATTAATGAATTAATTGGTAATTATGTTAATTGTGTCATTTTTTAGGAGCAGGTTGTGGGTTTATGGGGAATAGGGTGGGAAGTAATTTAATTATAATTGTATTAATCTTTTTTATTTATTAATATTTATTTAATTTATATTTTATAGTGTTCATTGTGTAAGTTAATTTATTATTAATTATTTATTGTTTGTTAATCATTATTAATTAATTAATTGGTAAGTATGTTAATTGTGTCTTTTTTTAGGAGCGGGTGGTGGGGTTTATAGGGGAATAGGGTGGGGAGTAATTTATATATAATTAATTAATAATTGTTTGTTAATTAATGCTAATTAATTAATTAAAATTTAAATATGGCAATTGTGTAATTAATTTTAGATGTAAGTTGTGGGGTTTATAGTGGTAAAGAGTGGGAAGTAAATACTTTTAAATTAATTAATAAGCTGTTAATTGATTTATTAATGTAAAATTAGTTATGGAAATTGTGTAATGATTTTTAGGTGTGGGTTGGTTGTGGTGTTTATTGGGGTTGAGGGTGGAAAGTAATTCATGTTTAGTTAATTAATAATTCGTTGATTATTAATATTAATTCATCTATTGATAAATATTTATGGAAATTGTTTATTTTTATTTTCTGTGTGGGTTTTGGTTTTATAGGGGTAACGTTTGGGGAGTAAATTAATTTTTATCTGTTTTAATTTGTTTTTTAATTATTAATATTTCTTTAATTGATAATTAATTATGGTAAATATGGAGGTACATTTAAAAAAAAATTAGATGTGTGTTGTGCATTGTGTGGGTAGGAAATAAAAGAGATTACATTTATGTAATAGTTAATGTTTTTGTTTATAAATAATTTCTATTAATAAATAGTTTTTTGTTTGTTAATTTTTAATTTTTTTAAAAATATTCTTTCTAGGTATTTGTTAGATCTTTTTAACATTATAATCTGTTTCTATCTTTTGTAATATTTAATATTTTTATATATGTTTTACTTTTTTGTTTTTTAAAATCTTTTGTGTTGTTGATATTTTGTTTGTTTTTAATTTTCAACTGACTCCAGTGGAAATATAAATTTTTACCCCTCTGCTATCCAACACTTTCCCTATTGTTGCACTAACTGGAGTGGGAATAGTAATTTTTACCCCTCCGCTATACAACACTTTCCCTATTGTTGGACTCACTGGAGTGGGAATAGTATTTTTTACCTCTCCGCTATCCAACACTTTCCCTTCTGTTACACTCACTCGAGTGGGAATAGTAATTTTTACTGCTCCGCTATCCAACACTTTCCCTACTGTTGCACTCACTGGAGTGGGAATAGTAAGTTTTACCCCTCCGCTATCCAACACTTTCCCTACTGCTGCACTCACTGGAGTGGGAATAGTAATTTTTACCCCTCTGCTAGCCAGCATTTTCCCTACTGTTTTACTTACTGGAGTGGGAATATTAAGTTTTACCCATTCGCTATCCAACACTTTCCCTACTGTTGCACTCACTGGAGTGTGAATAGTAATTTTTACCCCTCCGCTACCCAACACTTTCCCTACTGTTGCACTCACTGGAGTGGGAATAGTATTTTTTACCTCTCCGCTATCCAACACTTTCCCTACTGTTGCACTCTCTGGAGTCGGAATAGTAGTTTTTACTACTCCGCTATCCAACACTTTCCCTACTGTTGCACTCACTGGAGTGGGAATAGTAAGTTTTACCCCTCCGCTATCCAACACTTTCCCTACTGTTGCACTCACTGGAGTGGGAATAGTAATTTTTACCCCTCCGCTATCCAACATTTTCCCTACTATTGCAATCACTGGAGTGGGAATATTAAGTTCTACCCCTCCGCTATCCAACACTTTCCCACTGTTGCACTCACTGGAGTGGGAATAGTAATTTTTACCCCTTACCCATCCAACATATTCCCTACTGTTGCACTCACTGGAGTGGGAATATTAAGTTTTACCCCTTCGCTGTCCAACACTTTCCCTACTGTTGCACTCACTGGAGTGGGAATAGTAACTTTTTACCCCTCCGCTATCCAACACTTTCCCTACTGTTGCACCTACTGGAGTGGGAATAGCAATTTTTACCCCTCCGCTATCCAACACTTTCCCTACTGTTGCACTCACTGGAGTGGGAATAGTAATTTTTACCCCTCTGCTAGCCAGCATTTTCCCTACTGTTGCACTCACTGGAGTGGGAATAGTAATTTTTACCCCTATGCTATCCAACACTTTCCCTACTGTTGCACTCACTGGAGTGGGAATAGTAAGTTTTACCCCTCCGCTATCCAACACTTTCCCTATTGTTGCACTAACTGGAGTGGGAATAGTAATTTTTACCCCTCCGCTATCCAACACTTTCCCTATTGTTGCACTCACTGGAGTGGGAATAGTATTGGTTACCTCTCTGCTATCCAACACTTTCCCTACTGTTACACTCACTGGAGTGGGAATATACATTTTTACTGCTCCGCTATCCAACACTTTCCCTACTGTTGCACTCACTGGAGTGGGAATAGTAAGTTTTACCCCTTCGCTATCCAACACTTTCCCTACTGTTGCACTCACTGGAGTGGGAATAGTAATTTTTATCCCTCCGCTATCCAACACTTTGCCTACTGTTGCACTCACTGGAGTGGGAATAGTAATTTTTACCCCTCCGCTACCCAACACTTTCCCTACTGTTGCACTCACTGGAGTGGGAATAGTATTTTTTACCTCTCCGCTATCCAACACTTTCCCTACTGTTGCACTCACTGGAGTGGGAATAGTAATTTTTACTACTCCACTATCCAACACTTTCCCTACTGTTGCACTCACTGGAGTGAGAATAGTAAGTTTTACCCCTCTGCTATCCAAAACTTTCCCTACTGTTGCACTCACTGGAGTGGGAATAGTAATTTTTACCCCTCCGCTATCCAACATTTTCCCTATTATTGCACTCACTGGAGTGGGAATATTAAGTTTTACCCCTCCGCTATCCAACACTTTCCCACTGTTGCACTCACTGGAGTGGGAATAGCAATTTTTACCCCTCCGCTATCCAACATATTCCCTACTGTTGCACTCACTGGAGTGGGAATAGTAATTTTTACCCCTCCGCTATCCAACACTTTCCCTACTTTTGCACTCACTGGAGTGGGAATAGAAATTTTTACCCCTCCGCTATCCAAAACTTTCCCTACTGTTGCACTCACTGGAGTGGGAATAGTAATTTTTACCCCTCCGCTATCCAACACTTTCCCTACTTTTGCACTCACTGGAGTGGGAATAGAAATTTTTACCCCTCCGCTATCCAAAACTTTCCCTACTGTTGCACTCACTGGAGTGGGAATAGTAATTTTTACCCCTCCGCTATCCAACACTTTCCCTACTGTTGCACTCACTGGAGTGGGAATAGTAATTTTTACCCCTCCGCTATCCAACACTTTCCCTACTGTTGCACTCACTGGAGTGGGAATAGTAATTTTTACCCCTCCGCTATCCAACACTTTCCCTACTGTTGCACTCACTGCAGTCGGAATAGTAATTTTTACCCCTCCGCTATCCAACATTTTCCCTACTGTTGCACTCACTGGAGTGGGAATATTAAGTTTTACCCCTTCGCTGTTCAACACTTTCCCTACTGTTGCACTCACTGGAGTGGGAATAGTAGTTTTTACCCCTCTGCTATCCAACACTTTCCCTACTGTTGCACCTACTGGAGTGGGAATAGTAATTTTTACCCCTCCACTATCCATCATTTTCCCTACTCCCTACTGTTGCACTCACTGGAGTGGGAATAGTAATTTTTACCCCTCCGCTATCCAACACTTTCCCTACTGTTGCACTCACTGGAGTGGGAATAGTAATTTTTACCCCTTCGCTATCCAACACTTTACCTACTGTTGCACTCAGTGGAGTGGGAATAGTATTTTTTACCCCTCCGCTATCCAATACTCTCCCTACTTTTGCACTCACTGGTGTGGGAATAGTCATTTTTACCCCTCCGCTATCCAACACTTTCCCTACTGTTGCACTCACTGGAGTGGGATCAGTCATTTTTACTAGTCAGCTATCCAACATTTTCCCTACTGTTGCACTAACTGGAGTTGCAATAGTCATTTTTAATCCTCCGCTATCCAACACTTTCCCTACTGTTGCACTCAATGGAGTGCAAAATTTAAGTTTAAAGACCATTAAATATTTTAATGTTTTAATTTATAATATAATGTTTTTATTAGATTTTATGTTATAAGTGTATGTATATATATATATATATATATATGCATATTTATTTGTAAATTTTTATATATTTATAAAATTATAAATGAAAATTAATAGTTTAATAATTGTTTTAAAGTAAATATATATATCTATTACATTTTATATATGTATGTTTAAATATTGTTTTAATTACATTTATTTCTTATATTTCTTAAAATGTATATTAAATCTAAATAATTTTTTTAAAGTAAATTTTATTATTTAATATATTTAACATTAATTTTTATATAAATAAAAAAATCGATATTTTGTACATCTATATTTTTTACATCAATATATTTTTTCCGATATTTTTATACTTACCATTATAAATATAGGATGTCAGTATTTTTTACATCGATATTTATGACTCGATATTTGTGTATGGGGATATTTTGGGCGTCGATATTCTATCAGTGAACCTTCTTTTATAGTGTGGGATGGGATTCATTAGTGTGTAAGTAAATGAGTGGTTACAAACACTAAACCAAGAGGATTATTTTTTAATCCAACGCTGCTGAAAGACGTGAAGAAGCAGAGGTCTGATAGACCTGAAGATACCCCATCTGGTTGGGAAGATACCGCCAGAGACGCAGTCTTTCTTCTCTCTCATCCTCAGCGCAATTCTCCTTTTGCCAAACCAAGCGTAGGCTGGACCTAAAGGTGCCTTCCCCCATGTGTGAAGGAGGACATTTATTCTGCTGGAACAGAAACATAGGTTAATGAACATTGCTCTAACACTTTTTAGTAACGTTAAAAAATCTGACACAGATTAACCTTCGTGTTTTTCTTGGGAAAAATGAGGAATACCTTGGAGAACGGATTATTTCCGTACCAAATTCAGTATTTTCCATAATTTACCTCATGTTTATCTCCCAGCAGATTTTAGCATGTTTGACCTGCCAAAATGCATCAGTAGAAAAGTGTGTGTGTATGCGCGTGTCTGTAGGGGGAGGGATGTTTACAGCAAACCTTGGAATTCCGATTCCAGCACAAACAGGAATTTGGGCAGATATCAGAATCTACCTGCACCCACTTGTAACGAAGGCCATAGTGGAAAGAGGGAAGTTTGCAACATACACACAAAATGCAATGTAAAAAACAAAAATTTAACATATAATTCATTAACCACTGCAGCTTGTTTTTTACATTTTTCCCGGGAGTTCATGTCTGTCTTTCAATAACAAAGACAATGACTCAGAAGTTATGAAAAGCACACTATCACACTGACCTATGATATAAAGAAACAGATAGATTTTTCCCTAAAATATGACAAGGTTTTTTGCTTGTCAATCAATCAA
>CAWUFW010034387.1:0-11158 GCA_963921515.1 Calotriton arnoldi | reverse complement strand
GTGACCGGCGTTTCAGTTGCATTGTTGCTCCTGAGCCTATGGTTTTTCAGTGAATATATATATATATATATATTCACTGAAAACATCATAGGTTTCAGGGACGTCTATAGTTAGCTGGACATTTCACTCTTACAAACCCGTAGAAATTCCACCGTTATAGTTAGTTGAGCTAACTATAACTTGCGCACCCGCAATGCACTGCTCATGACGTCACATATTACATCATTCATGACATGGTCAGTGACATCACTGATGACATCACTGATGACATCTCAAATGACATCTCAAATGACATCACTGATGACATCATCCACGTGAAAATCTGATGCACCTCATCACACCCTAATATAACCCTTGATACACCCACTCTAAAATACAGACTATCATTTTTGAAACCATAAACACACCAATACCAGTTAGTACATACCCACTCACTAATTCCTACGTCTACACACACATCCACTTATTCACCCATACAGTCACTCATACATGCAGGCAGCCATCCATACGACATTATCATATGGACTCACATATCTATACAGACACTCACACACCGCCACTCATTCATAGAGTTACTCACACACCTAGTTAGTCATGCAAATAATCAATCACACTCCCACTTACTCACCTGTACAGTTATACACACACCACCTCACTTATTTAAACATATACTAACACATACTTACACTCTTCTACAATAACTAATACAAGCACACACTGATCCATACAGCCACTCTCACAATCACTCACTCTCACATATAGTCATTTATATACTCCAACACTCACATATACTGCCTTTCACATATGCAGTTACTCACACATGTACCTCTGAGGCATCCATTCACTCACCAACACACCCATACACACACTCACCCACCCATACAGCTCTTCACAGATGCACTCTTGAACCCATACACCCAGTGAATCATCCACTCACACATCATTGCACAGAGTTACACCCCCACCCACTCACACAGACACTCAGGCACCCATACAGATACTCAGGCAACCAATCAATAACCCATATAGATCCTCATTTAGCTACTCCCCAACCCATGCAACCGCTTACACACCAACTGACAAACTAAACTGTGTGAATGTCTGTATCAGTCACTAACACATGCATTCAGTAAGACACAATTAATCACTCACTTATACAGTCAGTCACACACCAACTAAATCATCCATCCAGACACTTATACACCCATTCATTCTTCAATAAACCTTGGCATATATATAAAACATATTTAAATTTTATAGAAACACTCAGTCACTGGATGATGTCATCAGTGATGTCATCAGTGATGTCATCAGTGATGTCACTGACCATGTCATGAATGATGTAATATGTGACGTCATGAGCAGTGCATTGCAGGTGCGTGAGTTATAGTTAGCTCAACTAACTATAACAGTGGAATTTCTACGGTTTTGTAAGAGTGAAATGTCCAGCTAACTATAACGTCCCTGAAACCTATGGTTTTTCAGTGAATTTCTAAGGTTTTTTAAATGCTAATTTCTAACTATAACGTACCTGAAACCTATGGTTTTTTTCAGTGAATTTCAAAGGTTTTTTAAATGCTAATTTCTAACTATGACATCCCTATTAAGTCCCTTTGAATCCTGAAGGTCCCTGGTGGCCAAGTAGCCCACCAGGTACATCCAATAAGCGCCACAGACCTGCGTTTCAGAGAGGTGTTCTGAGGCCATGCCCCTTTTTACACCACGCTGCAAACGCGGCTTCTGGCGCACTGCTGCTCAGAGGATGAAGTCCACTTGTGTCTTGAGGTCCTCAGGACACAAGAGGACCTCATCGCCCCCCCAGCAGTGCACCAGAAGCCGCGTTTTCAGAGTGGTGTAAAAAGGGGCGTGGCCTCAGAGCACCTCTCTGCAACGCAGCCCTGTGTCATTTACAAGAGGTACCTGGTGGACTAGTTGGCCCCCAGGGACCCTCAGGATTGAAGGGGAATTAATCCCCCAACTTAAAACACGCCACAGGGCGCATTTGCACTGTGGTGCAGGGAGGGGGGTGGGGCCTGATGTGACAAGTGTGCAAATGCGCCCTGTGGCGTGTTTTAAGTTGGGTGATTAAGTCTCCTTGAATCCTGAGGGTCCCTGAGGGCCAACTAGCCCACCAGCAACCTCCAGTAAGCGCCACAGAGCTGCGTTGCAGAGTGGTATAAAAAGGGGGCGTGGCCTTGGACCACCACTCTGCAACGCAGCTCCCTGGTGCTTACTGGAGGTACCTGGTGGGCTAGTTGGCCCCCAAGGACCCTTAGGATTGAAGGGGACTTAATCCTCCAACTTAAAATGCGCCACAGGGCGCGTTTGCACACTTGTCAAATCAGGCCACGCCCCCTCCCTGCACCACTGTGCAAATGCGCCCCCTGGTGCGTTGTAAATTAGAGGATTAAATCCCCTTGAGTCCTGAGGGTCCCTGGGGTCCAACTAGCCCACCATGTACCTCCAGTAAGCGCCACAGAGCTGCGTTGCAGAGAAGTGTAAAAAGGGGCGTGGCCTCGGACCACCTCTCTGCAAGGCAGCCCTGTGGCGCATACTGGAGGTACCTGGTTGGGCTAGTTGGCCCCCAGGCACTCCCAGTATTGAAGGGGAACTAATTCCCCATCTTAAAACGCGCCATAGGGCGCGTTTGCAGACTGTTGCTGGGAGGGGGCGGAGCCTCCGGCACGATGCCGGTCTTTTTTTACATATTTTTTTGAAGGGGGACTGGGTGGCCCCCCTTTTTTTTCTTTTTTGGGCCCTGGGGACTCCATCCCCCAGGGCCTGACCCCTTTTTAAAAAAATAAAAATAAATAAATCTAAACGGGAAAGGGGCCACGTGGGCCCCCCTCCCATGGCCAATTCCGGCCCCGGGGACCCCATCCCCCGGGGCATGGCCACACCTATGTATTTATTTAAGGAGGGGGGCTCCGAGGCCCCCCTCCTGAGGCCTCTATTGTCCTCGGGGACCCCATCCCCTGGGGCCGGCCTTTATTTATTTAAATTTTTTTGGGGGGGAGTGGGGCCTGTGTGGCCCCCCTCCCGGGCCACTTCTAGCCCCAGGGACCCCATCCCCCAGGGCCGGCCCTATCTGTTGGGGACTGTGGGGGGGATCCTCAATGCCCCCACGGTCCCGCCGGCTCCCCGCCTCCTGCGAGAGCTGGCATTGCTTTTCCACATGGGAAGCTGCTGACATGCAGCTCCCCGTGTGGAAAAGCAATCTGCTTTGGATTTTGGAAGAGAGAGCAGGTTTCCCTGCTCTCTCTTCCAAAATCCAAAGCAAGTTTGCAATGACAGGGCGGGAGCCGCATGGCTCCCGCCCTGTCATAGCAAACAGCAGTGTCTCGGGGGTGGGCACCCCGGGACACTGCAGGAGCTGGCCCTGGGGGGTGGCGGTCCCCAGGGCCATCACGGGCTCCAGGAGGGGGGCCGCGCGGCCCCCCTCCCTTCAATTAGAAAGCTGCGGGAGGTGGTGGTCCCCGGGGCTCGGGGGTCCGTAACGGACCCCTGCATTTGCATTTTAGTGCCCCGGGGAGGTGGTGGTCCCCGGGGTGTGTGGGGGGGCTCGAGCCCCCCCACACAGGTTTATATTTATTTTAAAAAAACAAGCCCCCGCAAATATTTTTGAAAAGGGGTGTCGGTCCCCAGGGCTTGGGGGGCCTTAGAGGCCCCCCACACATCAAAAAAGAAACCCCGGGGTGTGGCGGTCCCCGGGGCTGCGGGAGGGCCGCATGCCCTCCCGCATATCATTAAGAGAGCCCCAGGGATGTGGCGGTCCCCGGGGCTGCAGCGGCCACCACGGGCCCCCACAATTAAAAACTATACATTGGGCAATGCCCCCGGGACCTGGCCCACCCAGAGGCCTCATTTAAATGAAGCGCGGAAGCCCGTGCTTCGATTTTTTATTATTTTTCGTACGGATTTGCGCACCCAGCGCGAATTCCGCCAATTTAAAAAAAAACAAAAAACTTTTTTCGGCCCTGGGGTCCTTGTGGGACCCCCTGAGCAGGCCTAGGGGTCAGGGTGTTTCTACCCTGCCCCCTTTTCTTGTTTTTCGGTTTGTTTCACTGTTTTCTTCTGACTCGGTTCTACCGAGTCACAAGATGGCTGCCAACACTTCCTGGTTTGGAGTGTTGACAGCCAATTAGAATAAAGCTCGTGGTCGGGAGGGTCCGCGGATCCACCGCGCCTCTAGATATTGATATTTTATTTTTTGAATTTCTCAGCAACTACTGAACGGATTTATACCATTTTTAAAAAGTTTGCTTTCTGAGCCAAGCAGTACCTTTTTGCCAAATTTGGTGTAATTCCGTTCAGCAGTTCGAGCTGTAGCCTTGGCTAAAGTTTCCTATGGGAAATTGATTTTTTGACTCTTATTTTTTGAATTTCTCAGCAACTACTGAACGGATTTACACCATTTAAAAAAAAGGTCGCTTTCTGAACCAAGAGCTACCTTTTTGCCAAATTTCATGTAATTCCATTCAGCAGTTCGGGCTGTAGCCCTGGCTAAAATTTCCTATGGAAATTAACATGGAGAAAACACTTTTTGGGACCCCCCTTTTTTCTCAGCCCCCACTTGATAAATCACCCCCAAACTTTCAGGATAGGAGCTGACCTGGATGAAACATTTTTGGGGAGAATTTTGCGAAGATTCGTCAAATGGTGCCAAGGTTATTGGCAAAACAAAAACGCATTTCCTATGGAAACTAGGTTCTAACTATAACTACCTACTGGCGACCGCCAGTAGGTAATATATATATATATGTATATATATATATATATGTATATATATACGTGGCTGCGTGTATTTTAACACGCAGCCACGTGACCCTTGAACTTTAAAAGCATGCACGATCGCACCTGGAAAATCAACACGTCCCACCTTCCACCTGTGAGCAAGGCCAAGTGTGGCTGAAACGTTAGATATTAGGAAGGATGTCGTGCTGCAGGAGACTGAATAAAGCAAAAATTACCAGTAATGGGCCTCAATTCGTTTTGTTGCACTGTTGGTGTTTGGATGGGCTGCTCCGTGTCCATCATTTTGAGAGTCAGCCCTGAAGGGTCGGGGCTCCGGAACAGGAGAATGCTGTGTTGGATTTTATGGAGGAGCATGACCCACTCACGCGCCCAGCCTATTCAGGAAGGCCAATATGGCGAAAATATGAGTGCGTGTTGGAAGGGATTCAGGATGGTTCACAATCCTTCCTGATCGTGCTGGTGAAATGGAACTTTGTTCAGCCCATTGGAAGAAATAAAAGAAATGTGCGAGTGATACCAACTCACCTGGCTGTTTTCAGTAAAGGACTCCACACCAACATCAGTGCTACTGCCACGAAGGTACTAACTTTGAATTTTGAATTTAAAATAATGAGGATTTCCAGCTCGCATTTTTTGATTAATGGCAGTGCACTGTGGGATTTGTATTTTAACACGCAGCCACGTGACCCTTGAACTTTAAAAGCATGCACGATCACACCTGGCAAATCAAAACGTCCCACCTTCCACCTGTGAGCAAGGCCAAGTGTGGCTGAAACGTTAGGTATTAGGAAGGATGTCGTGCTGCAGGAGACTGAATAAAGCAAACATTACCAGTAATGGGCCTCAATTCGTTTTTGTTGCACTGTTGGTGTTTGGATGGGCTGCTCCGTGTCCATCATTTTGAGGCCGCCCCTTAAGGGTCGGGGCTCCGGAACAGGAGAATGCTGTGTTGAATTTTATGGAGGAGCATGACCCACTCACGCGCCCAGCCTATTCAGGAAGGCCAATATGGCGAAAATATGAGCGCGTGTTGGAAGGGATTCAGGATGGTTCACAATCCTTCCTGATCGTGCTGGTGAAATGGAACTTTGTTCAGCCCATTGGAGGAAATAAAAGAAATGTGCGAGTGATACCAACTCACCTGGCTTTTTTCAGTAAAGGACTCCACACCAACATCAGTGCTACTACCACGAAGGTACTAACTTTGAATTTTGAAGTTAAAATAATGAGGATTTCCAGCTCGTATTTTTTGATTAATGGCAGTGCACTGTGGGATTTGTATTTTAACACGCAGCCACGTGACCCTTGAACTTTAAAAGCATGCACGATCGCACCTGGCAAATCAAAACGTCCCACCTTCCACCTGTGAGCAAGGCCAAGTGTGGCTGAAATGTTAGGTATTAGGAAGGATGTCGTGCTGCTGGAGACTGAATAAAGCAAACATTACCAGTAATGGGCCTCAATTCGTTTTTGTTGCACTGTTGGTGTTTGGATGGGCTGCTCCGTGTCCATCATTTTGAGGCCGCCCTGAAAGGGTCGGGGGCTCCGGAACAGGAGAATGCTGTGTTGGATTTTATGGAGGAGCATGACCCACGCCCAGCCTATTCAGGAAGGCCAATATGGCGAAAATATGAGCGCGTGTTGGAAGGGATTCAGGATGGTTCACAATCCTTCCTGATCGTGCTGGTGAAATGGAACTTTGTTCAGCCCATTGGAGGAAATAAAAGAAATGTGCGAGTGATACCAACTCACCTGGCTGTTTTCAGTAAAGGACTCCACACCAACATCAGTGCTACTGCCACGAAGGTACTAACTTTGAATTTTGAAGTTAAAATAATGAGGATCTCCAGCTCGTATTTTTTGATTAATGGCAGTGCACTGTGGGATTTGTATTTTAACACGCAGCCACGTGACCCTTGAACTTTAAAAGCATGCACGATCGCACCTGGCAAATCAAAACGTCCCACCTTCCACCTGTGAGCAAGGCCAAGTGTGGCTGAAACATTAGGTATTAGGAAGGATGTCGTGCTGCAGGAGACTGAATAAAGCAAACATTACCAGTAATGGGCCTCAATTCGTTTTGTTGCACTGTTGGTGTTTGGATGGGCTGCTCCGTGTCCATCATTTTGAGGCCGCCCTGAAGGGTCGGGGGCTCCGGAACAGGAGAATGCTGTGTTGGATATATATATATATATATATATATATATATATATATATATATATATATACATATATTATCTACTGGCGGTCGCCAGTAGATAGTTATAGTTACAACCTATTATCCATAGGAAATCCGCGACATTCTATTTGAAATAACTCTCTTGCCGGTTGACGTATCTTCGCAAAATGTTCAAACTTTGTGGGGCGCTCCGGTCCGCTCCTACCCTGAAAGTCTCGGGGATTCGTCAAGCGGGGCCGAGAAAAGGGGGTCCCAAAACGCGTTTTCCCCATGCAATTTTCCATGGGAAACTTTAGACACGGCTACAGCTCGAACTGCTGAACGGAATTACACCAAATTTGGCAAAGAGGTAGTTCTTGGTTCAGAAAGAACCCTTTTGTTAAATGGTGTAAATCCGTTCAGTAGTTGCTGAGAAAATCAAAAGTAAAAAGATAGTGATATCTATGGCCGAGTAGGGTCCGCGTACCCTCAGCGCACCCTGCGCGCACCGTCCTGATCACGAGCTGCATGTTAATTGGCTGTCAGCTGGCTGTCAACATTCCGATTCAGGAAATGTTGGCAGCCATTTTGTCCCTCGGTACAAGTGATGTCACTGACCATGTCATGAGTGATGTAATATGTGACGTCATCAGCAGTGCATTGCGGGGGCGCGAGTTATAGTTAGCTGAACTAACTATAACGGGGGAATTTCACGGGTTTTGTACGAGTGAAATGTCCAACTAACTATAACTGTCCCTAAAACCTATGGTTTTTCAGTGAATATATATATATATATATATATATATATATATATATATATATATATATATATATATATATATATTTTAACATTGTGCCTGGCCTACCTTATAAACATTTCTCAATTTGTATAAAAAATGCACACAGAAGCCCAAAGTTTTTCTTAGCAGCACTGCCAAAGGCCAAGGTTATTTTAGTTATATTTTAGATGTGGTTGCTAGGTTTGTTGGGGCATAGGGTGAGAAGTTTATTAAGTGATAATTAATTACAATTAATGATACATTTATTATTAATTATTGAATTGATTATTATTAATGCAAATTTTGTAATACTTATATATTTTAGGTGTGGCTGCTGGGTTTGTCGGGGCATAGGGTGGGAAGATTATTAATTATTAATGAACAATTCTTAATTTATTATTATGTATTTAATTTATTATTTATGTACATTATGTAATACTGATTTATTTTAGTTTAGGTGTGGGTTGCTAGGTTTGTAGGGTATAGCTGGGGAAGCTAAGTAGTAATTAATTAGCAATAAATGATTAATTTGTTATTAATTATTTAATTTATTAATACTTATGTAAATTGTGTATTATTTATATAGTTTAGTTATATTTTAGGTGTGAGCTGCTGGCTATGTAGGGGTATAGGGTAGGAAGTTAATTATACATTAATTAATTAACAATGAATTACTAATTGTAAATTAATCAGTTAATAGAGTATTAATTAATCAATTAATCGTTATTTGATTATATATATATATATATCATAATCATAAACGATAAAGACATATACGTAAAAGCCACGTTAAAACCTTAAAAAGCCTTATTAAACATGATACAGTACAGTTCATTCCAAGAAACAATGTGTGAGCATTTAAGGACCTTATAAACTTTTTATAAGAATTTGCAACCCAGCCTGACCTAGTCAACTAGGCACACATTATTTTATTCCAGTGTGAGGCACCTTTTAAATAATTAATAACCGCTAACATCACCTCCTGAAGCAATAATAGCTGTAAATATAAAAAGGCAGGGCAAAACTGAGTAAAACCCCTCTCTTTTAAAAGTTGCAATAAATACCTTCTATGTAAGAATTCATAATATTTACAGAATAAAACCAGGTGAATCAAGGTCTGGGGTGAGCTGTCATCACAAGGGCAGGTTAAAAGAGCATGGGGATCGAACTGGCCCAGAGGGAGACAGATCATTGAGCATATAGAACCCAGATGAAATCTAGTAAGCAAATATCTGTCCCTTGGATGTTTGACTGCTGCGAGATAAGGTTCATCACCAACAACGGATTTCAGCAGTAAATAGTATCAATTATGTAAATTGTGTTATACTTATTTAGTTATAATTAAATATTTTTAACTGATAATTATTGAATTGTTTATTAATTATGAAAATTGTTTAATTGTGTTTATATATATATTCACTGAAAAACCATAGGTTTTAGGGACAGTTATAGTTAGTTGGACATTTCACTCGTACAAAACCATAGAAATTCCCCGTTATAGTTAGTTCAGCTAACTATAACTCGCGCCCCGCAATGCACTGCTGATGACGTCACATATTACATCACTCATGACATGGTCAGTGACATCACTGATGACATCACTGATGACATCTCAAATGACATCACTGATGACATCACTGATGACATCATCCAGTGACTGTGTGTTTCTGTAAAGTTTAAATATGTTTAATATATATAGGGAAAGGCGTATTGAAGAATGAGTGGGTGTATAAGTGTCTGAATGGATGATTTAGTACGTGAGTGACTGACTCTACAAGTGAGTGATTAAATGTATCTTACTGAATGCATGGGTTAGTGACTAAACTGTGTGAATGTCTGTATCCGTCTGTCTGTTGGTTTGTAAGCGGCTGCATGGCTTTCTGAATAGCTACATGAGTGTCTACATGGGTTATTGATTGATTGTCTGAGTATCTGTATGGGTGCCTGAGTGTTTGTGTGGGTGGGGTGTGTGTGACTCTGTGCATAGATGTGTGAGTTGGTGATTCACTGGGTGCATGGTTTCAAGAGTGCATCTGTGATGGACTGTATGGGTGGGTGAGTGTGTGTATGGGTGTGTTAGTGATTGAATGTATATCTCAGTGGTACATGTGTGAATAACTACATATGTGAAAGGCAGTATATATGTGTGTTGGAGTATATAAATGGCTATAAGTGAGAGTGTGTGATTGTGAGAGTGGCTGTATGGATGAGTGTGTACTTGTATCAGTGATTGTATAAGAGCGTAAGAATGTGCTAGTATTTGTATGAGTAAGTGAGCTGGTGTGTGTATAACTGTATAGGTGAGTAAATGGGTGTGTGATTAAGTTTTTGCATGACTGACTAGGTGTGTGAGTACCTCTATGGATGAGTGGCGGTGTGTGAGTGTTTATATAGGTGTATGAGTGCATATGATAGTCCTGTACTGAGTGACTAAGTATGAGTGACTGTACGGGTGAGTGAGTGGATGTGTGTGTAGACCTAAGAATCAGTGAGTGGGTATGTAGTTTTTGGTGTTGGAGTGTCTATGGTTTTGAGAATGGCAGTCTGTAATTTAGAGTGGGTGTATCAAAAGTTATATTAGGGTGTGAGAAGATGCATGAAATTATCACATGGATGATGTCATCAGTGATGTCATTTGAGATGTCATCAGTGATGTCATCAGTGATGTCACTGACCATGTCATGAGTGATGTAATATGTGACGTCATCAGCAGTGCATTGCGGGACGCGAGTTATAGTTAGCTGAACTAACTATAACGGGGAATTTCTATGGTTTTGTACGAAGTGAAATGTCCAACTAACTATAACTGTCCCTAAAACCTATGGTTTTTCAGTGAATTTCAAAGGTTTTTTAAATGCTAATTTCTAACTATAACGTGTCTGAAACCTATGGTTTTTTCAGTGAATTTCAAAGGTTTTTTAAATGCTAAATTCTAACTATAACGTGCCTGAAACCTATGATTTTTAAGTGAATTTCAAAGGTTTTTTAAATGCTAGTTTCTAACTATGCCTACAGAGGTAGGATATGTGAAGAAAGAAGAAAAACGCACAGAAAGAAGCAAAAGATGTGCAGAAAGAACCAACAGAGGAGCAGAAAGAGGCCTTGTTGCAAAATCATCCTGTGCCCACAACTTTTTCAGACGGGTACTGGTGGTAACTGACTCTGACTAACCAGAGCCAGTGCTATGCTAAAAGACACTTAGAATACAGTGAAAACACCTACATACACTAGGGAACACTATGCGTTGGGGTACCCCTGTGATTAGCATGACCTCCTCTGCAAGTCCCTAGTACATAATAGGGCAGGGGGATTAAAACTACCTCTTAAAACGCGCTACAGGGCGCGTTTGCACAGTGGTGAAGGGAGGGGGGCCTGAGGTGACATGTGTGCAAACGCACCCCGTGGCGCATTTTAAGTTGAGGGATTAAGTCCCCTTGAATTCTGAGGGTCCCTGGGGCCCAACTAG
>CAWUFW010034386.1:0-11159 GCA_963921515.1 Calotriton arnoldi | reverse complement strand
GTGTACTTCGTTCAGTTGCGTATTACTTCAAGTTACTGGTAAGTACGGTTAAAATTACTTTTGAGGATCAGTACTGGGCTGAAAGATGCAGCACTGAGGTCTCTCCTGATAACAGGTGAGTAAATCAGAATTCGGATTTCGGCTGATTTTAGAGGAATATTTGTATGTTTCAAAAATCAACACAAACTTTTTCAGCAAAAAGCAGGCAATGATATCCTATGGAAGGAAATTCAAGTTACTGGTAAGTACGGTTAAAATTACTTTTGAGGATCAGTACTAGGCTGAAAGATGCAGCACTGAGGTCTCTCCTGATAACAGGTGAGTAAATCGGAATTCGTATTTCGGCTGATTTTAGAGGAATATTTTATAGTTCCAAAACTCCACACTTAGAAGAATTTCCAAGTGAAACCAGTCAATGTTAGCCTATGGAAGGAAATTCAAGTTACCGGTAAGTACGGTTAAAATTACTTTTCAGGACCAGTACTGGGCTGAAAGATACAGCACTGAGGTCTCTCCTGATAACAGGTGAGTAAATCGGAATTCGTATTTCGGCTGATTTTAGATGAATATTTTAAAGTTCCAAAACTCCACACTTAGAAGAATTTCCAAGTGAAACCAGTCAATGTTAGCCTATGGAAGGAAATTCAAGTTACCGGTAAGTACGGTTAAAATTACTTTTCAGGACCAGTACTGGGCTGAAAGATACAGCACTGAGGTCTCTCCTGATAACAGGTGAGTAAATCGGAATTCGTATTTCGGCTGATTTTAGAGGAATATTTTAAAGTTCCAAAACTCCACACTTAGAAGAATTTCCAAGTGAAACCAGTCAATGTTAGCCTATGAAGGAAATTCAAGTTACCGGTAAGTACGGTTAAAATTACTTTTGAGGATCAGTACTGGGCTGAAAGATGCATCACTGAGGTCTCTCCTGATAACAGGTGAGTAAATCGGAATTCGTATTTCGGCTGATTTTAGAGGAATATTTTAAAGTTCCAAAACTCCACACTTAGAAGAATTTCCAAGTGAAACCAGTCAATGTTAGCCTATGGAAGGAAATTCAAGTTACTGGTAAGTACGGTTAAAATTACTTTTTAGGACCAGTACTGGGCTGAAAGATGCAGCACTGAGGTCTCTCCTGATAACAGGTGAGTAAATCAGAATTCGGATTTCGGCTGATTTTAGAGGAATATTTGTATGTTTCAAAAATCAACACTTAGAACTTTTTCAGCAAAAAGCAGGCAATGATATCCTATGGAAGGAAATTCAAGTTACTGGTAAGTACGGTTAAAATTACTTTTGAGGATCAGTACTGGGCTGAAAGATGCAGCACTGAGGTCTCTCCTGATAACAGGTGAGTAAATCGGAATTCGTATTTCGGCTGATTTTAGAGGAATATTTTAAAGTTCCAAAACTCCACACTTAGAAGAATTTCCAAGTGAAACCAGTCAATGTTAGCATATGGAAGGAAATTCAAGTTACCGGTAAGTACGGTTAAAATTACTTTTCAGGACCAGTACTGGGCTGAAAGATGCAGCACTGAGGTCTCTCCTGATAACAGGTGAGTAAATCAGAATTCGGATTTCGGCTGATTTTAGAGGAATATTTGTATGTTTCAAAAATCAACACTTAGAAACTTTTCCAGCAAAAAGCAGGCAATGATATCCTATGGAAGGAAATTCAAGTTACTGGTAAGTACGGTTAAAATTACTTTTGAGGATCAGTACTGGGCTGAAAGATGCAGCACTGAGGTCTCTCCTGATAACAGGCGAGTAAATCAGATTTCGGATTTCGGCTGATTTTAGAGGAATATTTGTATGTTTCAAAAATCAACACAAACTTTTTCAGCAAAAAGCAGGCAATGATATCCTATGGAAGGAAATTCAAGTTACTGGTAAGTACGGTTAAAATTACTTTTGAGGATCAGTACTGGGCTGAAAGATGCAGCACTGAGGTCTCTCCTGATAACAGGTGAGTAAATCGGAATTCGTATTTCGGCTGATTTTAGAGGAATATTTTAAAGTTCCAAAACTCCACACTTAGAAGAATTTCCAAGTGAAACCAGTCAATGTTAGCATATGGAAGGAAATTCAAGTTACCGGTAAGTACGGTTAAAATTACTTTTCAGGACCAGTACTGGGCTGAAAGATGCAGCACTGAGGTCTCTCCTGATAACAGGTGAGTAAATCAGAATTCGGATTTCAACTGATTTTAGAGGAATATTTGTATGTTTCAAAAATCAACACTTAGAAACTTTTTCAGCAAAAAGCAGGCAATGATATCCTATGGAAGGAAATTCAAGTTACTGGTAAGTACGGTTAAAATTACTTTTGAGGATCAGTACTGGGCTGAAAGATGCAGCACTGAGGTCTCTCCTGATAACAGGCGAGTAAATCAGAATTCGGATTTCGGCTGATTTTAGAGGAATATTTGTATGTTTCAAAAATCAACACTTAGAAAATTTTTCAGCAAAAAGCAGGCAATGATATCATATGGATGGAAATTCAAATTACTGGTAAGTACGGTTAAAATTACTTTTGAGGATCAGTACTGGGCTGAAAGATGCAGCACTGAGGTCTCTCCTGATAACAGGTGAGTAAATCGGAATTTGTATTTCGGCTGATTTTAGAGGAATATTTTAAAGTTCCAAAACTCCACACTTAGAAGAATTTCCAAGTGAAACCAGTCAATGTTAGCCTATGGAAGGAAATTCAAGTTACTGGTAAGTACGGTTAAAATTACTTTTCAGGACCAGTACTGGGCTGAAAGATGCAGCACTGAGGTCTCTCCTGATAACAGGTGAGTAAATCAGAATTCGGATTTCGGCTGATTTTAGAGGAATATTTGTATGTTTCAAAAATCAACACAAACTTTTTCAGCAAAAAGCAGGCAATGATATCCTATGGAAGGAAATTCAAGTTACTGGTAAGTACGGTTAAAATTACTTTTGAGGATCAGTACTGGGCTGAAAGATGCAGCACTGAGGTCTCTCCTGATAACAGGTGAGTAAATCGGAATTCGTATTTCGGCTGATTTTAGAGGAATATTTTAAAGTTCCAAAACTCCACACTTAGAAGAATTTCCAAGTGAAACCAGTCAATGTTAGCCTATGGAAGGAAATTCAAGTTACCGGTAAGTACGGTTAAAATTACTTTTGAGGATCAGTACTGGGCTGAAAGATGCAGCACTGAGGTCTCTCCTGATAACAGGTGAGTAAATCAGAATTCGTAGTTCGGCTGATTTTAGAGGAATATTATAAAGTTCCAAAACTCCACACTTAGAAGAATTTCCAAGTGAAACCAGTCAATGTTAGCCTATGGAAGGAAATTCAAGTTACTGGTAAGTACGGTTAAAATTACTTTTCAGGATCAGTACTGGGCTCAAAGATGCAGCACTGAGGTCTCTCCTGATAACAGGTGAGTAAATCGGAATTCGTAGTTCGGCTGATTTTAGAGGAATATTTGCACAATGGTGAAGGAAGGGGTGGGGCCTGAGGTGACATGTCTGCAAACACGCCCTGTGGCGCGTTTTAAGTTGGAGAATTAATTCCTCCTCAATCCCGAGGGTCCCTAGGGGCCAACTAGCCCACCAGATACCTCCAGTATGCGCCAGAGAGCTGCGTTGTAGAGTGGTGTTCAGAGGCCACGCCCCTTTTTACAACACTCTGCAACGCAGCTCCGTGGTGCTTACTGGAGGTACCTGGTGGTCTAGTTGGCCCCCAGGGACCCTCAGGATTGAAGGGGATTTAATTCCCCATCTTAAAATGCACCACGGGGCCTGTCTGCACACATGTCACCTGAAGCCCCGCCCCCTCCCTTCACCACTGTGCAAACGCGCCCCGAGGTGCGTTTTAAGTTGGGGGATTAAGTCCCCTTGAATCCTGAGGGTCCCTGGGGTCCAACTAGCCCACCAGGTACCTCCAGTAAGCGCCACAGAGCTGCGTTGCAGAGAGGTGTAAAAGGGCGTGGCCTCTGTACACCTCTCTGCAACGCAGCCCTAGCGCATACTGGAGGTTCCTGGTGGGCTAGTTGACCTCAGGGACCCCCAGTATTCAAGGGGAATTCGTTCCCCATCTGCAAGCAGGCCAGGGCGCGTTTGCAGAGTGCTGAAAGAAGGGGGCGTGGCCTCCGGCCGATGCCGGTCTTATTTCTTTTTTTTTTTTTTAAGAAGGGGGGCTGTGTGGCCCCCTTCTTTTTCTAATTTATTGGCCCTGAGGACCCCATCCCCCAGGGCCTGCCCCTAATATTTAAAAAAAAAAAAAAAAAGTTTGGAAGGGGGCCGCGTTGCCCCCCTCCTCAGGCCAATTATGGCCCCGGGGACCCCATCCCCCGGGGCCGGCCTTTATTTATTTTTATTTTTTTAAATGTAAATATTTTTGGAGAGGGGGGCCGCGTGGCCCCACCTCCCGAGCCACTACTTGCCCCGGGACCCCATCCCCGGGGCTGGCCCTATCCTTTGGGGTCCGTGGGGGACCCCAACTCCCCACGGACCCTGCCGGCTCCCCGCCTCCTGCGGGAGCCAACATTGCTTTTCCACATGGGGAGCTGCTAACATGCAGCTCCCCATGTGGAAAGCAATGTGCTTTGGATATTGGAAGAGAGAGCAGGTTTCCTGCTCTCTCTTCCAATATCCAAAGCAGTTTGCAATGACAGGACGGGGCCGCGAGGCTCCCGTCCTGTCATTGCAAACTACAGTGTCCGGGGTAGGCACCCCGGGACACTGCAGGAGCCGGCCTTGGGGGGTGGCGGTCCCCAGGGACATCAAGGGCCCCAGGAGGGGGGCCGCGCGGCCCCCCTCCCTTCACATGCACAGCCCCCGGGAGGTGGGGGGCTCGGGGGCTCGGGGGTCCGTTCCGGACCCCCAAATTAGCATTTTTTTTTTAGTGCCCCGGGGTGGTGGTGGTCCCCGGGCGAGTGGGGGGGCTCGAGCCCCCCCACACAGGTGTATTATTTTTTTAAAAAGAAGCCCCGGGGGGTGGCGGTCCCCGGGGCTGCGGGAGGGCCGAGAGCCCTCCCGCACCATTATTGTTTTAAAGCCCCGGGGGGTGGCGGTCCCCGGGGCTTGGGGGGCCTTAGAGGCACCCCATATTATTAAATAAACCCCCCATGCCCCCGGGACTTGGCCCACCCGGGGGCCAATTAACCACGAAGCGTGGGAGACCGCGCTTCGTTTTTTTTTTTCTCAGCGGGATCCGCGCACCCTAAGCGCATCCCGCCGATTTAAAAAAAATATATATATTTTTTGGGGCCATGGGGGTCCTTATAGGACCCCCTGAGCAGGCCTAGGGGGTCAAAGTGTTTCTACCCTGCTCCCTTTTTGCGTTTTACGCAGTTGTTTTAATGGTTTCTTGTTCCTCGGTTCTACCGAGGAACAAGATGGCTGTCAACACTTCCTGGTTTGGAGTGTTGACAGCCAATTAGCATGCAGCTCGTGATCGGGAGGGTGCGCGGATCCACCGCGGCCATAGATATCGAAATTTTATTTTGGATTTTCTCAGCAACTACTGAACGGATTTACACCATTTTTAAAAAGAGTGCTTTCTGAACCAAGCACTACCTTTTTGCCAACTTTGGTGTAATTCCGTTCAGCAGTTTTGGCTGTAGCCTTGCATAAAGTTTCCTATGGGAAATTGATTTTTTCACTCTTATTTTTTGAATTTCTCCGCAACTACTGAACGGATTTACACCATTTAAAAAAAGGTCGCTTTCTGAACCAAGCGCTACCTTTTTGCAAAATTTGGTGTAATTCCGTTCAGCAGTTCGGGCTGTAGCCGTGGCTAAAATTTCCTATGGGAATTAACATGGAGAAAACACGTTTTGGGACCTCCCTTTTTTCTCGGCCCCCGCTTGATGAATCACCCCGAAACTTTCAAGACAGGAGCGGACCGGAGCGCCCCACTAGTTTTGAAATTTTCGCGATGATTCGTCAAACGACGTCAAACTTATTGGGAATAGAATGTTGCGGATTTCCTATGGATAAAGGTCCTAACTATAACTATCTACTGGCGACCGCCAGTAGATAATATATATATATATATTCACTGAAAAAACCATAGGTTTCAGGGACGTTATAGTTAGTTGGACATTTCACTCATACAAAACCATAGAAATTCCACCGTTATAGTTAGTTCAGCTAACTATAACTCGCGCCCCGCAATGCACTGCTGATGACGTCACATATTACATCATTCATGACATGGTCAGTGACATCACTGATGACATCATCCAGTGACTGTGTGTTTCTGTAAAGTTTAAATATGTTTTATATATATATATAGGCCAAGGTGTTTTGAAGAAAGAGTGGGTGGATAAGTGTCTGAATGGATGATTTAGTAGGTGCGTGACTGACTGTATAAGTGAGTGATTAAATGTGTCTTACTGAATGCATGGGTTAGTGACTGATACAGACATTCACACAGTTTAGTTTGTCAGTTGGTGTGTAAGCGGTTGCATGGGTTGGTGAGTATCTGAATGAGGGTCTATATGGGTTATTGATTGGTTGTCTGAGTATCTGTATGAGTGCCTGAGTGTCTGTGTGGGTGGGTGGGGGGTGTGACTCTGTGCATAGATGTGTGAGTTGGTGATTCACTGGGTGTATGGGTTCAAGAGTGCATCTGTGAAGGGCTGTATGGGTGGGTGAGTGTGCGTATGGGTGTGTTGGTGAGTGAATGGATGCCTCAGTGGTACATGTGTGAGTAACTGCATATGTGAAAGGCAGTATATGTGAGGGTTGGAGTATATAAATGACTATATGTGAGAGTGAGCGATTGTGAGAGTGGCCGTATGGATGAGTGTGTGCTTGTATTAGTTATTGTATAAGAGTGTAAGTATGTGTTAGTATATGTTTGAAAAAGTGAGGTGGTGTGTGTATAACTATATAGGTGAGTAAATGGGAGTGTGATTGATTCTTTGCATGACTGACTAGGTGTGTGAGTAACTCTATCGATGAGTGGCGGTGTGTGAGTGTCTGTATAGATGTGTGAGTGCATATGATAGTGCCATATTGATGGTTGACTGCATGTATAAGTGACTGTATGGGTGAATGAGTGGATGTGTGTGTAGACCTAGGAATTAGTGAGTGGGTTTGTACTAACTAGTATTGGTGTGTCTAAGGTTTCGAAAATGGTAGTCTGTATTTTAGAGTGGGTGTATCAAAGGTTATATTAGGGTATGAGGAGGTGCGTCAGATTATCACGTGGATGATGTCATCAGTGATGTCATCAGTGATGTCATTTGAGATGTCATCAGTGATGTCATCAGTGATGTCACTGACCATGTCATGAATGATGTAATATGTGACGTCATCAGCAGTGCATTGCGGGGGCGCGAGTTATAGTTAGCTGAACTAACTATAACGGTGGAATTTCTATGGTTTTGTATGAGTGAAAAGCCCAACTAACTATAACGTCCCTGAAACCTATCGTTTTTTCACTGAATTTCTAAGGTTTTTTAAATGCTAATTTCTAACTATAATGTGCCTGAAACCTATGGTTTTTCAGTGAATTTCAAAGGTTTTTTTAAATGCCAATTTCTAACTATAACGTGCCTGAAACCTATGGTTTTTCAGTGAATTTCAAAGGTTTTTTAAATACTAATTTCTATCTATAACGTCCCTGAAACCTATGGTTTTTTTCAGTGAATTTCAATGTTTTTTTTAATGCTAACTTCTAATTATAATGTTCATTTAACCTACAGTTTTTTCGGACACCCAAGAAGGACACAACACCCACTGCCACAACCCTCAGGACCTCCCCCCCGTACCACCCCTCTCCCTACTGTAATTTTTTTTATTTGTTATTTAAACTATATAATGTCTTCTTGTTTTTTAAATATTAAACAACTACATACAGTATGAAAGGGAGCCCAGCCCAGAGCCACATCTGAAGACCAGCACATGTCATAGACCTACTGATCAAGCAGCTCCGACACCCAAGAACGCCACAACACCCACCACCACCCCCAGGACACCCCCCTCTACCACCGAGGCAGCGGAGAACAAGACAGCGAACTTTCCGAAAACGGCATGGCCCCTCAGCCACACAATAGCTGAATATTGGGACAGGTCAGGTGTGAACAAACTATATGTGAAGGAAGCAATTCACCCATGTTTAACAATGCACACAATGCAAAGTGTAGCGGTGACGTGCTGGACACATCTCAGTATGCAGAACACACACCTCTCCATGTGCACAAATACTACTGGTGCTTGTAGTGTTGTGGACAGTGGACCCAACCATGTTACGTCAAACACTAGGGAAGATCTCAGTCATGTAGCTGTGTCGTCCCCCCCTGTAAGTATAAGCGTAACCGGAGTGGGCTGGTCCGACGTACGCCACTTCAGCGTAGGAGTGTGAATAAATAGGCCGGAGCTCTAGGCGTGGTTCACTTGAGGGAAGTCCAAAGCGTCTGCCAGGGCGGCGCCCCTCACCCTGCCACGAGGCCGCCGACGTGACCGCCAGCCTCCTCAGCCGATCGCTGGCTTCCGCCACACAGGCCCCCAGCGGCACAGCACCGTGGACTTATGTCTGTACAAACTACTGCCTTCGATATACACTGCGGACAGCAAGGCTCACAATTCAGATCGTGTCGCGATTGCAGATGACACAGTCCGGTAGGCAAGAGACATTGCTCAAGTCAACAACACGTGCCTGTGGGCCCTTCCTCACCGCTGCCTCCTGCCTCCACTGCGGTGAGTAGGGCTCACAATTCAGAGCGACTCGCGATTGCAGATGACGCAGTCCAGTAGGCAACAGACATTGCTACCAGTGCGACCAACCGGACCACGCATCATCGCTGACTGCGCACACGCTAAGTGCTTCAAGTACCACTAACTCTGTGCAGCTCAAGTCAACGCCACGTGGCTGTGGGCCCTTGATGACCGCTGCCTCCGGCCTACAATGCGGTTAGCAGGGCTAACAATTCAAGATTAGTGCCGATGCAAATTGTGTAAGAGAGTATAATCGGTTAAGAAGACTGTATGCTCCCAATATGTGCAGCTCAAGTCAACGTCACATGGCTGTGGGCCTTTGCTTACCGCTGCCTCCGGCCTACACTGTGGAAGACCGGCGACACGTGGTGCCACTAACCCTGTTCAACACAAGCCGGCGACACGTGGTGCCACTAGCCCTGTTCAACACAAGCCGCGACACGTGGTGCCACTAACCCTGTTCAACACAAGCCGGCGACACGTGGTGCCACTAACCCTGTTCAACACAAGCCGCGACACGTGGTGCCACTAACCCTGTTCAACACAAGCCGGCGACATGTGGTGCCACTAACCCTGTTCAACACAAGCCGATCCCACATGTGGAACTGTGTCCTGAGTCCTGAATGGCAGTGACCCCAAGTCCGTGGCAGCGACCACAGCACCAGACTCCCTTCGATCAGTGAGGCATATTTCCATATGCAAGGCCAGCGACACGTGGTGCCACTAACCCTGTTCAACACAAGCCGATCCCACATGTGGAACTGTGTCCTGACTACTGAATGGCAGTGACCCCAACTTCGTGGCAGCGACCACAGCACCAGACTCCCTTCGATTAGTGAGGCGTATTTGCATATGGAAGCCCGGCGACACGTGGTGCCACTGAACCTGAACTACGCAGGCCGGTGGGGCCACCAACCTATGAACGTGGCTGTGGGCCCTTGCTCACCGCTACCTCTGGCCTACACTGCAGTCAGCAGGGCTCACAATTCAGATATAGTCGCGATTGCAGATGACGCAGTCCAGTAGGCAAGAGACATTGCTCCCAGTGCGGCCCGTCCGCACCAAGCAGCATCACAAGCTCATACATTCTCAATGCTTCTGGTGCCACTAACTGTGCACCTCAACTCAACGCCACGTGGCTACGGGCCCTTGCTGACCACTACCTCTGGCCTACACTGCGGTCATCAGGGCTCACAATTAAAATTAAGTCTTGATTCATTAATTACAGAGTCCAGTAGGCAAGTAACTATCACAGGCCTAAAACCTACATAATATCCTTTTAGTATCCTTGCTTCAAGAACTTTTTTATATCAGTTATAGCTTTAGTACAATCACCAAATTCATCTTCAAGTGCAAACGAACACTCATTAGCAGTCTACACTGCGGGCAGCAGAGCTCGCAATTCGAATTTTGGACACGTGGTGCCACTAACCCTGTTCAACACAAGCCGCGACACGTGGTGCCACTAACCCTCTTCAACACAAGCCGGCGACACATGGTGCCACTAACCCTGTTCAACACAAGCCTATCCCACATGTGGAACTGTGTCCTGAGTCCTGAATGGCAGTGACCCCAAGTCCGTGGCAGCGACCACAGCACCAGACTCCCTTCGATCAGTGAGGCATATTTCCATATGCAAGGCCGGCGACACGTGGTGCCACTGAACCTGAACTACGCAGGCCGGTGGGGCCACTAACCTATGCATGTGGCTGTGGGCCCTTGCTCACAGCTACCTCTGGCCTACACTGCGGTCATCAGGGCTCACAATTAAAATTAAATCTTGATTCATTAATTACAGAGTCCAGTAGGCAAGTAACTATCACAGGCCTAAAACCTACATAATATCCTTTTATTATCCTTGTTTCAAGAACTTTTTTTATATCAGTTATAGCTTTAGTATAATCACCAAATTCATCTTCAAGTGCAAACAAACACTCATTAGCAGTCTACACTGCGGGCAGCAGAGCTCGCAATTCGAATTTTGGACACGTGGTGCCACTAACCCTGTTCAACACAAGCCGCGACACGTGGTGCCACTAACCCTCTTCAACACAAGCCGGCGACACATGGTGCCACTAACCCTCTTCAACACAAGCTGGCGACACGTGGTGCCACTAACCCTGTTCAACACAAGCCGATCCCACATGTGGAACTGTGTCCTGAGTCCTGAATGGCAGTGACCCCAACTTCGTGGCAGCAACCACAGCACCAGACTCCCTTCGATTAGTGAGGCGTATTTGCATATGGAAGGCCAGCGACACGTGGTGCCACTGAACCTGAACTACGCAGGCCGGTGGGGCCACCAACCTATGAACGTGGCTGTGGGCCCTTGCTCACCGCTACCTCTGGCCTACACTGCGGTCAGCAGGGCTCACAATTCAGATACAGTCGCGATTGCAGATGACGCAGTCCAGTAGGCAAGAGACATTGCTCCCAGTGCGGCCCGTCCGCACCAA
>CAWUFW010034385.1:0-11161 GCA_963921515.1 Calotriton arnoldi | reverse complement strand
GGAATTCTGATTCGACGGATCGAGAAGACGAGGGCATAGAAGAGCTGCGAGACAACAAGAGCTGAAGACTGCTGTGGACATTTGGCGCCCAACACTGCCTGCCTGCACCAGTCTACAATTGTGACGGAGTGACTCTTCCTGCTGCTGGCAACTACGAAGAACCCCAATGAGAGTGCCAGCCCTTCGCAAGTGCCAGCAATCTCCCTTGGGCCAATACCCGGGGTACCAGACCCCTTGCAGCAGCCAAGGTCTGTTTAAGTCCAGTCGGGACTCTAACAGCACCGAGACTGAGCAGCCATCGAGTGGACGTCCACACTGCAGACACCCACTTCCAGAATGGCTCAGCATTTCTGATTTTTGCCCCCTCAACTGCTGAGGCCAACAACCGCAAGGCCCTAGGACGCACGCTCAGCTGACCTTTTTACTCTCTGCACCCAGAACGCCCAAGCCTGGGTAACGACGAACTGGCTGTGTGCCCTTGTTCCCAGGACCCTTGAGACCAGAGTCCTCCATTGTGAGCTCCCGGTCTTGTCTCCAAGTCCCCCTCTGCAGCCCTGTTTCTAGTTGGCTCCCCTTCTTTCCACCAGCATAGCGCACAAAGCTACCAACCCGACCACCACCTGTGCACCTGGACGCCCCAGGTCAGGTAGCGAGTAACTGCTAGTGGTACTTTGGACCTTGGCCCCCTACAACTCTAAATCCCGAAGGAGACCCCAGACACTGACCGTAAATAACTGTGTGCAGCATATGCCTTTTCTCCCATAGGGAAGCATTGCTGCGTAAAGATGCATTTAAGTGAACTGTTTGTTTACCTATGTTATCTAATATTTAAAAAAGTACTTACTTGATAATAAAGTTCTTAGTATCAAAATTTACATAAAAATACAACTTACTTTTCTAAATTGGTCTCTGGTTTATTCTTGAGTGTATCTCATTTATTGCCTTTTAGTACAACAAATGCTTAGCACTACCCTTTGATAGGCCTAAACTGCTCGCCTACACTACCACAAAAGAGAGCATTTAGTGTTATCATTTTTGCCTCTGTAAACCAATAAGGGGTTGCCTGGACTCTTTACACAGTGTACCTTGTTTTCAGTCCACTATATAAATAGCCAGCTTCCTACACATGTATAGCCAACGTGATTGGACAGGTAGCTTGTTTCGGAGGATAAAGATGGACTATTGCTGCATCATGATGTAGTGTTGTTTAAAGAGGTGCTTCTTTAAGCTCTTTCCTAAATTGAAGGAGAGCTGGGTTCAGTCTTCATTTTTATATGGTGATGGAAGCAGCATCATGTGCCATTTGGCTTATACTAACCTGTTAAACCATACATCCGTTTCATTAATTGCCCCTGAGCATTGACTCATTTCAGTAACCTTCCATGAAAAATTCCCTCCCGGCTGAACTTGTGACCTTCCTTATAGTAAATAAATGGCCAATTTGCATCAGTTTTGCATCCTCTTTCATAGCGTTTTTGTCCGTGAAGTAATTTGGTTAAAGCTCTACATATTTGAATTAAAGAATATGTGATCAAATCAAGTAGGATCATATCAGATGTTGAGAAATGCTATGATTATGGATCAATTGTTCTAAATAAATGTTTTAGAAAAAAATTGATTAAGAAGTTTGAAGAAAGCATGAAAATATGTATGGCTTTCAAAATAAAAACCGAGGCACGTAGATTGGTGGTATAACACCCAGAGAACTTCGCCACCTACAACTCTGAGTTACCTTGTGTCTCTCGGTTCCAGAAATCGTGTGTCCACAAACTCCAAACCCAATATTTCCGGCCCACAGACGTTAGGCTGGTTTCATTAGGTACAAATGCAGACCAGGTGAAACCACCTGGGGTAGAGAGAAGGAACTACAGCCCAGTCTCACCCGACCCCCCACTGCAGCATCAGAGTGGGGAGCATCCATGCTCCCTCCAAACAGGACTCAAGCTGGGGTGGAGGCAGTAGAGGCATTTAGTATGTGGATCATCTATATAGATAGATTACATGCCCTTAAGGGTGATTTCTTCTGGCCCAGCTCTGGCATGATGTCCATTAAATGTTTTTTAATGAAAAATTCTGAAAAGGGTCTTTGAGAGAGAGCTTCTCCAGCGGGTTCCTTACTGTGACGTGCGGTTTCGAATCTGACAGTTGGAATTCTTGAGGGTGCTGGTCTCAGATTGGCTGTAGCTTGGCTCATCTATAATGACTTGGATAAGTTACTAAAGTCTACTGGAAAGTTCAAAGTTAAGTGTAAGGCCTACACTGCTACGCTTACGTTGTTAGCGGGGTTCCCAGTCTGGCAAGCGGGAATGATTCAAGCATGTGAACCTATGAAGGATATCAATGCTGGAGAACTGGACATAGAGGTAAGTAACTTTTTCCTTTTGCTAACATAGAGCAATGTAAGAAATTCTACTCTTAAAGAAGGTGCTCTATTTTATAGAGCTGGAGTGTGTGGTGCTTTAGTTCTGCAGAGGGTGCTGTGAGTGGTTATTTTATTCTGCACAGTACTGGAAGATAGGGTTTTGGCTTCTGCAGAGGGCACTTGCAGTTTTTCTGCAGCAGAAGACAGTCTGAGGGTTCTGGCTCTGCCTATGATGCTGCTGTCATCTACAGAGGGTATGATGGGGGTTCTTATGCTCTTTGAAGCTGCTGTAAGCAAATGTCTTGTGCTTTGTAGGGGTTAGTGTGAGAGTAAATTCTGATCACACACAGGGGTCTGTGATAAGATGGGCTTGTATTTTGTACAGGGGCTTTACGCAAGGTTTTTGTGCTCTGTAGTGGCAGTATCAGAGGTGGCCTTGTTCTAGGCAGGCCACTGTGGTAGAGGGTCTTGCTCTCGTTTGAACCTAGCATTGCCAGATAGACTTTTGACTAGTATACGGACACCTTATGCGCGAGTGACTCCAGCCAATCTGCCACCCCTTTACCTTTGGTTGCTGTTGTCCTTCCTCGTGTGTGTTGCTTTAAGGCCTACGAGAAATTAATTAGCAGTTGCCCACCCTGTTCCGAATTAACTATCAACATCTTCTGATGTAGATGTGGGTAAGTCGATTCGACTCGTGACAACAGCATAAAAACTTGTCTAATACGTGAGGAACTCCTCTTGTTTTGACCTACCGGGTGCTGATGACGCCTGGGTAACTTACAACATTGGGTAGTTCCAGGTCTGACAGGTGCACATATAGGTATTTGTTTGGCTGATGTGAGTGTGATACCATGTCGCCAACCCAAGAGTGAATTTAGTCTTCACAATATTGGTCCTGACGAATCGCATGTAGACTTTTACTTTGAGCGAGAAACATGTTGACCTCATTGCACCAATAGAGACGCTTTGACCTAAGACATTATACTTAGCCAAGCGCCGCACTGTTTATTTTAGCTAAGGGTAGGAGACTTATTGATTAAAAATTGTCCTCACAGGTACTGCGAGCCCTATTTTAAATCACACACATAAACCATACATCTACACAGTTCTGGCTCCTCACCCGCACTTCACCATACGGCTATTGGAAGAAGATCTCCGCCAAAGTGCCCCTACTACAGGGAGCCCGTTTGGTATTGCACCGCCGACCCGACGAGGAGCAGCCCAGATGATGAAGCATGACACCCGATTGGGTGTGTGAGGGCATTACAATACAATAAATGGACTCCCAACTCTGAACCAAAGCGGTCAGGTTGGTGTCATTTCCCTTGCCCACACACCGTTCACTGAGGAACAGCATAACCTTCTTTCCCTATAACCTTCTTTCCCTAAGTACCCAGGAACCCCACGGAGGCTGTGTGCAGAGTGGAAACACAGCCACGTACTCGATGCAAGTCAGTGGGACAGTCGCGGTTGCAGTTTTCAAGAAGGACCCTTCCCAGTGGACCCTGAAGAAACCCAGTGGAGGACAGAAGATTGTAGTCACCCCCACCCGTGGATACCCCAGAAACCAGGATACCTACACCAGGAAGCCGGGTGCATAGGTGCGAAGTGACGTATGAAACCGCCGTAGACCACAATGGAGGACTTCAGAAAAGATGCCGCTGGCGAAGAAGGTGAAAAGAGTCCGATGGAATCCAAGGATGGATTCTTGAAGAGGAAAACCTGCAAGCAGAGGGGACCGAATCTATGGCACTCGGAAGTGACCAGAAGGCACGGAATACCAATGACCACCAATGACAGAAGATGCAGGAGAGATGAGGGTGAAGTTGTTGCTGCAGCTGTGAGGACCAGGCGACGCTGTGGAGAGACCTAGGAGCCATTCACGAGCTGACCCACTTCGGAAGTCAAGAACCAGGAGGTCGATGTCTGGCGGGAGCACCAACAAGCCTTGGCAGCACCAACAGATGTGGTAAACGAAAAAGGTGCAGCGTTGGGACCAGCAAGGTCCAAGGGACTCACCAAGTGCAGGAGAGTCAGAGCAGGCCCCGAGCAAGCAGGGGAGCCCACTGAAGCCAAAGAAAGACCCTCGAGGACCCACAGGCCGAAGGCACAGGAGTTGCAAGAGGACCTCGCGAGCAGCTCACCAAAGATGCAGGCCCACGGTGCAGAGGATGCGGTGAGGACGGAGATCTTGGCAGGAAGAGATGCTGGAGCTTCTTGTTGCCCGAAGATCTCTGGAGGACAGAGCCAACAAGCCTTGGCAACGGCAAGTAGACGCAGTGCACTTGGGTTCTGTTCCAGCGGTTCCGACGTGGGATACTGGCTTCAAACTTGCTGAAAGGACCGGTCGGGCCTCGAGGGAGTTCCAGAACCACCACCTGTGTTGCTGAGCCTTTGGAATCCGTGGGACGTCGGGAGCAGCAGACCAGTTGGCTTCATTGCGGCGCCTGCAGATTCAGGGAGTGACTCCTTCACTCCAAGGGAGATTCCTTCAGGTGTCTTTGATGCCCACAGGCCTGGAGAGAAACCTGGATGAAGCACAGACTACGAAGAAGACTTGCAGAATAGCGAGACCAGGAGCAGCAGGAGTCTTCCTTAGTGCAGCCTTGATTCCAGGACGAAGTCCAAGGTGCCCAGACGGTTGAAGTGGTTTAAAGTTTGAATCTTGTCCCACGACGAATCTGAAGAGCCACCCACAGGTAAGCCCTTAAGTACCTTAGGAAAAGGGTTGGGACGATTCAGGGATCCCTCCCAGAGTCAGGGCTGGACAGAGGGGAGGATTCTCCCATGTCCTTCTAACTAGAGTATGCAAAGAGGGCACCAAATGTGCCCTTCAAAGTAGTCTGGTGGCGCTGGCAAGCGCCCCACCACAGCCCAATACACTATGTCCTGTCTGGGAGGTGGTCACACCTCCCTGTGGCAGGAAACCCATTGTTTTGCCTTCCCCTGCTCGAGCTCTGCAGCAGGAGGGCAGAATGTGTCTGTGGTCGGCGGCGGCACTAGCTTGCTGTTAGACCCTGAAAGGCTGGTACTGGGAATACAGGGGTACACCCTAGGGGAGCCCCAGTACATGGGATCCTACATCCAACCCTGGAATCAGTGTTGTGGTAAGATTCCAACACATGTTTGATACCAAACATGACCGGCGTCGCTGTAGCCAATATATAGGTAGACATCTCGTATTTGATTTGGTGTCCACTATACGTATTAAATGGCTGACCGCACTTACAAAGCCTGGAGAATCGACTCCAGGGTTTGTAGAGAGACCCGCTCATGCAGGGGCACCCTCACACTTGCAACCAAGCACCCTGCTCCAGGACTGAAGAGCCTGCCATAGGGGTGACTTATAGGTTTTAAGTGTAGTGACCTCAAATATAAGGAAACATATCTGTTGTAAGTGGTGCTAGCACCTACTTACACAGGCTGCAAGAGCAGGCCTGTAGGTTGGTTTGAGTGGTCCCTCATGGGTGGCATACATGCTGGAGCCCATGGGAGACCCCTGGTGTACCTATGCCGTGGGTACCTTAGTACCATATACTAGGGACTTACAGGGGTACACAAGTAACCAATTGGGATGGTACCAAAGTACTTACCATTGTCAAATTTAGGGAGGAAGCACAGTGACTGGGGTCCTGATCAGCAGGATCCCAGTGCAGACTGAGTCAGAAAACAGAATAACACCAGCAAAAAGTGGGGGTAACCTTGAAAGCAGATCCTACTTTCCTACACAAACTAGGTTTTATTGTAAAGCCCGCTAACACCTTTGGGTAATCTCTGCGCTATATAAAAATGCATAAATAAATACAGGAAGGCTAAAACAGTAATGAGCCAGCACTGCAGCCTAACTGCTGCATTAAATGTGATGCACTCAGAAGCTGATGAGTACTGCACGCCAGGACTTGTGGACGACGATGGCCTTCTTAAAACAGCCCTTCCCTTCACCCAAATCTAATGTTGAGAAGTCCCCTAAGCATTGTTTAGGATAGGGGTGGCTGTCTTAAAAGTTGATTGACATCTACCTTATTAAAATTGGGTATTAGGTTATGAGTTCCAGCACCGACGGCGGACATCTTACCACGGGGCTTAAGTTTCGAACACTGCGTATGTAATTGAATGAAAGGGGTGCAATGCTTTTATTAAACAGCGTGCCTAGGTCAAAGGTGCGCTGCACACACATACTGTTAAAGCAATAAATATTACACGTTCTGTGCCACTCGTAAGTGTATGCGTGTACTGCCACGCCACACATGAATTCTATGTCGGGACCGGAGGCTTCAGATTATTCTTCTCTTTCTTTACTGAGTAAAACACAGCAGCCAATAAAACACTTAAACTTTACCGGAGCAGGCTCATAAACAACGAGGGAACACTGGGTGAGAAATATTTAGAAAAGAAATTATGAGGGTAGAGGAGGGAGGTCCGGGGAGATAGGCGCCCGCTTTAGCGATGTTTTGTGTTAGGCGTGCGCTTGTCATCTCTGATGGGGCAGGGTGCCACTGGCATTAACCTTTTTGCACCTTCTGGCTGCAGCTCTGATGGGGACCAAAGGCAGCTTTTCAGGAATAGAGTAAATTTAAGTGAAGAGCCTAGCACAGACATGTAGCGAAGCCCAGACCTAATCCGTATCTGATGCCAGGCATCCGGTGAGTGAAAGGGAAGCAAAAGTTTAACAACTCCCCCAGGAGACCTGGGAAGAAGCATCCGACCCATCACTGCTGTCTGGATTCATAGAAGCACAGGGCATCAGTGGGCACACAGAGCCCCCACACAGAGAAACGCCATAAAAACACACATCACCACCAGTTAGGGAACGATCCCTTCAATTTGTCAAGTTGGAAAGTGTACTATGGTGAAAGAAGCGCAGCACCCGGAATGTGTGTAACTGCCAGTGAAGCAGGCATGGCGAGCTGCTCCCTGCGCAGTTATACTTTTGTAGAAGGCGCTATTCACATTTAAAAAAAAATTAACATATTCCACTCTTAAGTGCCTGGCCACCCTGAGCGTATATTACTTGCATATTACCATGGGTGAAAGGCACAATTGAAAGAACCCCTGCTTATTAATGCCACCAAAGGATGGGAAAGGTGAGATCCCCAAGAAGTGCAGGAACACAACTTTCCAAAGCACCGGAAGCGGAGGGCTGTGGTCTGTGGACAAACGAGGAGAGAAAGGGGAGGGGGCCCCCCTCAGGGGGGGTGGGAAGGAGGTGTTGTGCAACAATATGTTAAGAAGGGAAAGGAATGGAGCATTGGGCTTCACGAGAAAAGTGGAGCGGGAAATAAATAAAGTGAGCGCGGTGCCTAAAGCGGGCGCCGCGCTTTATTAAAGTAAAGTAAAAAAAGCATAAGGCGCGGGTGGCGGTGGGGAGGACGACGGGGGGGGGTATAAGGGGAGAAATAAAAAGCACGTCAGCCATTGTTGAAGGCAAACGCGTAATACGAAAAAAAAAAAAGTGCTTAGCGGCTAATTGAGAGACACTGTCTCCCGCCGCAAGTAAAAGATCAAATCCCGGTGGGCGGGGCCAAAAGAGGACAGGGTGCCAACCCTGAGTGTAATGATTGCCTCCGGTGCAATCATTACACTGTGTTTTGCCTAATCTATGACGCAAAACGACACCCTTCGAACCAAAAATGGAGGCAGAGCCACGACACGACTTCTGGAATCGTATCGATTCCAAGAAGCCCTCGTATGACGAGAGCAGCGCATGCGCTGCTTTCGTCAGGCCGAGACCTAAAAAGTTCTATGACATGGCTGGCCATGTCGTAACACTTTTTTTATGTCGAATGGGGGGGAGAGGGGAGGCAACGCAAACTGGGGTGGGGGTTCGAAGGGGAAGAAGCCTCAGGAGCACAGGGTTGGGAGGGGAAGAAGCAACAGGAACACGAGCCAGGAGGGGATGAAGCAACAGGAGCACAGGGGCGTGAGAGGGGGAAAAACAACTGTAGCCAGGGATGGGAGGTGAAAAAAAGAAAACTGACCACGGGGTGAGAAGGGAAGACTCAAATAAAGAAAATAGTGTCTGAATCAGTGCGAACAATGAATGGACTGTGAAAGGACTTTAATTAAGCTAAACCAATCAGAAGTTGTTCCACGCTCCACACGAAAGAAGAGGGAGTGAAGTCGGCATGTTGCTGGTCAATTAGGAAGCAGCAAACAAGAATGACGATGATTGATATGGATAAGAAAAGACAAGGACTAGAGTATTATGACCTCAATGGCCTGTGCAATCTCGTAAACCTCTTTACAACAAGTCCACGAATGCCAACAAAAACCTGGACTGAGTGAGCTACACCTGGCCATAGGAAACTTGAGAACTCCGAGATATTGTCAAGTTTTATTTATTTATTTCCCAGTTCTTGTATAGCGCATGGCTACCCAGAGTGGGTTTCCCAGCACTGACAGGAATCATGACAGGATGATGTGTTACTTATCTAAACAGACAAAGTCTTCAGTTGCTTTCTAAAGCTAAGCAAATTTCTGTTAGCTCTTAGATCAATTGGAAGGAGTTCCAGAGCTTGGATGCCAAATAGGCGAAAGGCGCCCTCCCTTTCTAGCCCTGTTTATTCTGGGAATGACCAGAAGGAAATGGTTATTGAATCTGAGGGCTCATACTTTATTATGTGGAGCAATGAGTTGACTCATGATATGTGGTCTCTGGGCATATTTTACTTTATGAACAATACACAGAGTCTTGAATTTAATTATTTTCCTAACAGGTAACCAGTGAAGACTGGTCAGAGCAGAATGCACCAATTGTGTTTTTGGAATGTTCAGCAGAATTCTGGCTGCAGCATTTTGAATGACCTGCAGCTTTCTGGTGACATATAGAGGGCTACCCAGATAAAGAGAGTTGCCGTAGTCTAGATGCGACAGGATGAGCCCCTGAATCGTTGTTCTGCGGGTTTCTACAGAACGCTATTTGATTGTCTTCTTTGAGAGCTCTTAAAGACCAAAACATTGTCCGGCCAGTTTCTTAGTCTGTGAGGTCATGGTAAGCTCCTTGTCCAGGTGAACTCCCAAACTCTTAATTTCCTCTTTCAGGGAGGGATGATTACCCAGACAAGGAGGCCAGGAGAGCTGGTCCCAAAGGAAGGGGTTGTTGCCTACCACCAATACCTCATTCTTGTGGCCGTTCAATTTGAGATGGGTACTGGACATCCATTTATTCGCCTGCTCCATGGAGGTAGATAGATTTGCCGTAGTTTGGCGGATATTAGATGCCTGGGGGAAGACTATCTGTGTCGTCGGTGTATGGAACCATTGTAAAACCGGCTGAACAAATGTCTGCTAAGGGGCGCACATACATATTAAAGAGCGTGGGGCTCAGGGATCAGCCCTGAGGAACACCACATTTAAGCTGATAGACTTCCAACAGACACGGCCCTTCTCTAACCTAAAAACTTCTATTTTCCAGAAAAGAACTCAACTATTTTAGCACGTTGCCTGTGATACCTAGTGCTTCTATCCTGTTCTGAAGGAGAGCCAGTATCGAAAGCTGCACTCAAATCCAGAAGGATCCGACCAGCTGAACCACCTTGATCTAATATGTTCCTTAGATCTTCCGTGGCTAGTAGAAGAGCCGTCTCAGTGCTGTGTCCGGGTCTAAAGCCTGTTTGAGTTAGGTGTAGAAGATGTAGGACTCCAAGAAATTGGTCAAATAGCTGTTGACCAATTACTTACATCAGGGAGCAAAGGGACCTGCACTGCAGGTTGTTTTATGAACCAACTAAAACTCTTGCATTTTTCAGTGCTGAGCATCTCTGCTCTGGCAGACACTGCATATGAGCTAAATGAACAATTACTAATCTGCTTTTTGCTAGCCAGACATTTGAAGAGGAAAAGAAATGCCATTTGCAAAGTCAGTATGTCTGGCTTGAAAACTGAGTCCCAACTAAAATAGTTTTTGGAAAAGCCTACTACTGTGAAAAAACACAAGCAAAAAATGTGCTGTCTGTATTCACTCCGTCTAGGAGGTAAATGATTTAATGCGCCATGATTCATTGTACTATTTAGATGTAGAATATTCCTTTCCAATACAAACACTCCATAGGAGGTGAATGCCTCAAACCTGCCAGTAGTGTAAGATGACTGAAAAATACTCCTTGGGCACAGCCAAAGCCTTCTCCATTTGTATTTCAAAGAATTTGTAAACAAAAGTGTGAGCAGCGAGCTGTACTGTCAAGCCTAATGTAAAAAAAGCTTTGGCAAAGTCAATAGGTCTGGCTTTGGCTACCAGCTGTTTGGCTTTGTCAGTGCTTGTTGGGTTTTATGGTGTTTTTTAATGAAACTTTGTTGGGGGGGGGTGGGAGAACACTGGGACTCATCAAAAAAAAAAAAAAAAATGGTGGAATGGACAAATGTTTTTTAGTCTCAAAAAGCACACACTGCCATATTAGCCCCTGGCTCTGAGGGAAAGCGAGAATGCCGTCACTCAAAGCGAAGTTAGCCAATGGCTTAAGCGGGCTGGATCCACTCGCGGTATGCTGGGGCGGGCCAATCAAAAATGTGAATGACACAATAATAGAGCAGTGGATGAATAAAGCGGGTTGGAAGCCCCTATAAGTAAAATATTGTTTTAGTAAAATCAAAAGGTCTTGGCTAATGCCAGACCCAAAATGATCTCAAAAGTAAATGCAAAAGCCGGGGCACCTTGAGGGTTGGGGGGGAGGGAGAGTTTCGGGAGACGTAGCGAGTGTTCTCGTGAAGAAGGACTGTGAATGCCAACCGTTGTTTTTGGTGGTCATTTAGGAACTCAACAGGCACAGGGCAAATGCATCGTCTGTGAAGATAGATTTC
>CAWUFW010034384.1:0-11162 GCA_963921515.1 Calotriton arnoldi | reverse complement strand
TATGGTGTCAAACATCTTGGAATACTACCCCCGCCCAGTTCTGGCGGCGGGGTAGCATTCCACCCTTCTAGAGGGAAAGACATGTACACACCGTGTATACCCGGTACTGACTTTCCAGAGCCCTGGCATCACAAAATGGATGCCGCTGCCACAGACACGCAGTCTGGCCTCCTGCTGCTGACCGAAACTCCGGCAGGGGAGGCCTGGACAACAGGTTTCCTGTCCCAGGGAGGTGTGACCACCTCCCCAGACAGGCTAGTGTGTATTGGGGCTGGGCGGGAGCACTCGGGTGCTTTGAAATCCTGCACTGGGGGCACACTTGGTGTCCCTGTGCATACCCCAGTTCAAACCGGGCTCAGGGGCTTCCAGCCCCTGCTCTGGCGTGAAACTGGACAAAGGGAAAGGGGTGTAACCACCCTCTGCCCTGACCCTCCCATAGGTGGGGCCACAGAGTATGTCCAACCCCTACCTTAGTATAAGTAGGGGACCCCAGTCCTTAGGACTTTAGATTTACCTGGACGAAACTCTGGATACAGAATCCTGGACCTTCGACGCTCTACTTCAAGATTAGAGGACTGAAGAATCTCCCTGGGGGTCAAGGAGTGACTCCCTGCTTGGCAGGCACCAAAGAAGCAATTGTCTGGTCTGCATCGCTGAAGCCCCGTCGGACGCCGAAGTTTTTGCATCACCAGAGGTGGATTTCCAGACTTCCCGAGGTAGCCCCTGAGTCCCCAGCAAAGCTGAGGCCCGTAGCTGTCGTGGGTAATGTGGAACCGTGACCCTGGACACCAAACGCATTTGCAAGTACATCCTCTTCTGGGTCTTCCACGAAGTCGTGCTTTGGGCTCCGAGTAGCCTGGCAGCCTTCCAAAGCACCAACTGCACCAAAGATCACTGGCCTCCACTCCACGAGTGTCCTGTGAGTCAGCTCCACGTGCACCGTCTTGAGGCTCCTTCACGGTCGCTAGTCTGTTGGCTAGTAGGCCCTCCCAAAGGCCAATCTTTTTCTGCTTGGGCTCCCTGCTGCTCCATGCGTGCCCTGACTTATCCTTGCTGGGTGAGTCCCCCAGACCTTGCTGATCTGCAACATCGTCCTTCTTCCATTTCCACAAGACTTGCTGCCAAGGCTTGTTGGGTCCAATCCGGTCGCCCTCTCAGTGGCTAAAACAAATGAAGGGTGAAAACCCCAAACTGCTTAGGTGGTCCATTTCCCTACAGGGGATGGACTTCACAGTGGAACATAGACCTGGGAGTAACCATGCCAATGCAGATGGACTCTCTAGGTACTTCCACTTAGAACATGAAGTCTTAACTGGGCAAGGTTAGTTTAATGTCCCTACGTTTGGGGGTTGTGCAGGAGAGTAGGATCTGCTTCACATGGGTACCCCCACTTTTTGCTGATGCTTCACTGTTTTTCGATTCTAGTCTGGCTGGGGCCCTGCTAATCAGAACCCCAGCCTAGCTGCTTCCTCTCTAAAATGGTTTCCATGTGCCTTAGGCACATCTCTGATTGAATCTGAGTGCCCTTATAAGTCCCTAGTATATGGTATACTATGTACCCAGGGCATAGGTACCTCAGAGGCCTACCAGGGGCTGCAGCATGTATTGTGCCACCCTGGAAGGCCATCCAAACTGACACCACAGGTCTGCTACTGCAGCCTGGGTAAGGTGGTGCATGCACCTCTTACTGTGATATAGGCTACCTATATCACTACATACATACACACATATAAACCCATAAGTCACTCCTATGGCAGGCCTTATCAATCCTGAAGGCAGAGTGCGTGGTTCCTATGTGAGAGGGTGCCCCTGCATGAGCAGGGCCCCTCTGCAGCGTTCGGAGACCCTTTCTGATGCTGTTTGTAGTGCAGCCTGACCATATACTCTTAAGCGCATTATAACCTCACGTTAAATGCTAACTTTGGGATGGCTGCACGGAAACATGTCGTGTTTGGTGTCAAACATCTTGGAATACTACCCCCCGCCAGTTCTGGCGGCGGGGGTAGCATTCCACCCTTCTAGAGGGAAAGACATGTACACACCTGGCATACCCGGTAACTGACTTTCCAGAGCCCTGGCATCACAAAATGGATGCCGCTGCCACAGACACGCAGTCTGGCCTCCTGCTGCTGACCGAAACTCCGGCAGGGGAGGCCTGGACAATAGGTTTCTCTGTCCCAGGGGAGGTGTGACCACCTCCCCAGATAGGCTAGTGTGTATTGGGGCTGGGCGGGAGCACTCGGGTGCTTTGAAATCCTGCACTGGGGGCACACTTGGTGTCCCTGAGCATACCCCAGTTCAAACCGGCTCAGGGGCTTCCAGCCCCTGCTCTGGCGCGAAACTGACAAAGGGAAAGGGTGTAACCACCTGTTGGAGAAAGAGGCAGTATCTGTGAGGCCTGCACAAATAACATGACTACATTTGTCCTTCACTGGGAACCAAACACCCAATTGTAGCGCCTGACTCTCAGAGGGTAGCGTTGCAGAGCAGTCTGAGGCTTTACTCAAGGGAGGTGGTGTGGGCTAGTAATCGCCATTTGCAGGTGCGCAGAAATAACACTCAATAATTGATTGTCCAGTCTGTACTTTGCTTTATAAAAGTAAGAGTACATTTATTAAACACACACACACTACTCAATACTATGCACCAATTTACAAATATACATAAGCTGTTGGAATTACTTTGTGACATTGCGTAACATCTCCACTCCTCCCAAAAGGGGGTGGGGTCTAGTACCACCACTCCCATGTATGCACATCATCTTGCCCCCTAATGCAGTGTGTTGAGCCTAACCTGAGCGAGGGCCCTGCGCACTGGCACCATCCCAGTGGCAACCCACCCCATTACCTCAACGCGCATTAAAAATGGGTACACCTGCCTTGGTGACACATAACCCTGACTGAGCATTTCCTACTGACCATAAAGTATGCACCTCTATATCTGTAAGGGCTAGCAGTCTGGGTCTTCACCTAAGTGCAGCAGCAAGAATACATGTTTACGCACACCTTAGAATGACAGTACTCATCACCTTTGTTGGACATTAGAATGCATTGCAATTACAGCCCCTAAGGGCATCAGAGATGAAATCACAGGATTACGCTCTATACAGCCAGACACCCTAGCAGGAATGTCTGGCAACATAAACCCACTTTGCTTATGACATCACCTTACACAGGTACCTCACATTACATATGTGACCTCCAGTCCCTCTAAAAAGGAATAACCGTTAGTAAATGCAGTTCTGGTGCAATTACACCTCTTCACCTCCAGGGGATGCCCTTCTCGAGCCATCCCCAACTCAGCCTTTCACTCCATTAAGCTCGCCGCAATACACCCTCAGCTGTAGAACAAAAGTTCCAGCCTAGAAGGTGTATAAATGCTGGTTGGAGCCCTTGAGGGGTTATCCATTCCAAATCCCTAGGAAACTTAGGGTGGGATCTCTCACTTCGTGCTGGGGGAGACTGCGCTTCCAGCAGCTCCCCCAGCACCCTTTTTCACTCTTGAGGGTGACCCTCCTCTGGGGGCCACCTCGCACCAAAACGATGATTTCCCCATGCCTGGCAAGGCATTATGGGGCGCTTTGTGCTCCTTTTAGTGAATATTTCATGAGCGGCTCTCCCGCTGCGCCGGGGAGAGCCGCGATCCAGCCAGGCGCTTCGCGCCTCCTTCCACGCTTGGTGGGGGCCCCGGTCCCACCCGGACCCCCAGGTGAGAGTAACGGCTCGGGGAGCCCACCCCCGGCCGCTCCTTCTATTTTTTGGGGCCCGGTCCCAGCCGGGCCCTCGCACCGCTTGTGGTCTTCCTTCGGGGGGCTCCGGTCCCACCCGGGACCCCCGCATGTCCATTTGTAGGAGGGCAGCCCGGGAGCCCACCCCAGCTGCTCTCCGCCGGCTCCCGCCCGGCCAGCACCCACGCGTGCCCGCGGGAGCCGGCAACCCAGTTCTGGTCTCTTCGGCCCGGCGGGCAGACGGCCAGTCTCGCCGGCTTCGCCGGGCTTCGGGGAGTGCAACGGCACTCCCCACCACACGCCAGCCATCACCGTGGGTCCCGGAGATGGGGTCCCGGGACCCGGAGTCTTCTTCCTGGGGGGGCGCGACGGCGCTCCCCACTGCCTCTTCACCGCACGGGGCCCGGAGATGGGCTCCCGGGCCCCTCCCCTGCTTCGCGCGCCGGGCGGGGGCCAGGGTGGGCTCCTGGTGCCCCGCTGGGGAACACCACGGGGAGCGCGACGGCGCTCCCCGACTTTGCTTCGGGCCCGGGATGGGGTCCCGGGCCCCTGGGGCTCATTTTCGCGGAGGGGGCGCGACGGTGCTCCTCCTCCTTCCTCATTACCGGGGGCCAGGGTGGGCTCCTGGCACCCTGGAGGGCACAGCTTCACGGGGAGCGCGACGGCGCTCCCCGGCTTTGCTTCGGGGCCCGGGATGGGCTCCCGGGCCCCCGACCTCCTCTTCGTCGGGGTCAAAGGTCGCCACCTTCTGGGGGCCATATCTCAGCCCCTGGGGTCCGATCTGCCCCATTTTCGCGTCCTCTTGCTCTCTTGCGGTGGCCCCCAGCCACTGGGAGCACTCTCCTCTCACCTCCGGGTCTCCAAGAGGGGGCATTCTGCAGGGAGCGGTCCTCACTGGCTCCCTGCACCTAGACTTTCACCTGGCTCTCCTCCTGGGCCTCTCTTCTTCCTGCGCAGAGGCCCCTGCGTCTGCGCACTGGTCCTGGTCTCTTCTTCTGGTGCTGTTAGGGGCCTGGGGGCAGTCAGGGGTACCTCCTTCCAACTGCCCATTGCCAGGCTCCAGCACCTTCCGCCTCCGCAGACCACACCCCAGAGAGAGCTTCTCTTCCTGTGCAAGCACTTTTTAAAAAGCTGAGTAGGGGGCTGGCAGGAAGTCTCTGTTGGTCCCATCCAACAGCGCCACATCACTTCCCTGCCCCTGCTCCCTCCTTTTCTTGTCCAGCCTCTGGGCTGGTTCAAAATGGCGTCGTCCAGGGTCTCTGGCCACATGGTCTCTGAAACCAGAGCCCTTCCCTCCTAGGTGCAGCCTGGTGCCTGGCACCCAGTGATAGCTGCTGATGGATGAGCCTGTAGCTCCGCCTATCTTCCCTTCGTGGAAAGGAGGTCTTCGCTCTGGGAGGGAAAGGTCATCAATCCAGCCTGCTGAGGTCAACCCCCAGCCAGGCCCTGGTTATGATCTGACTCAGAGAGATGTAACATTTCTGGATGACCCAAAAGCAGTACAAATATGACTCTGGACTCTGCAGAATACTTCTTTCACATCCGCTACAGTGGACTTTAGTGCGTGTCTGGAATCTGTAGGCCTTATGGAAGTTAATCTAGCACATGGGCTCCACATCCCCATAGGGGAATAATGAAGTGAAAAACACAGTAAAGCACACTGACTTTCCCTGGCATGTTCCTTCCTAGTGTATAAGGCCTATTCCGTGTCACCACCCAACCCTGCATAAGTCCTGCCACACCATTCACTTTGTAGCTGCTCCTGGACTGCGCACGCCAAGAATCTCCCTGCGCAGCCCCTACACGTGTGCACACGCATGTAGCCACAGGTGTCTGCATGTGAACCAGCCCGGTGCTCCTACTCCAGCTGCCTGCGCAGCGGCCTAGTCAAGCTAGGGGGACACCAGTAAAATCCACATGCAGTCTCTTTCTATCATGAGTTCACTGTGGATGAGTCCCAATTTATGAGGCTCTCCCACAGTAAAACCTCAACACCTAGGTGCTCAAAAGCTAAAATCCGGAGCCGCCCATAGTGTCAGAACCACCTTCTAACACACGCCGCGCCCAGCTGATTCCTCCTACAGGGAAGAAGTAGCCACCCTACATGGGTATTCTTCCCGTAGTCAGCGATAACTAGTTATAAGGGGTTCTTGACCAGACCCCCCTACTCACCAGTTATCCCCTCAGACCACCTACTCCTCCCATCCATGAAATCTCCACCCATGACAGGGATCCCAGACTACTCCTAAGAACCTCCGGGCTCTAGGTTAGATACCTCTAGGTCACTCATGGTCTACATGGACTTGGCCTCACTAGGCCCACCTCTTGCCCTTGGGCATGCAACACTATGCTCTACCCCTTCTCTGGACAAGGGTCCAGTGCCTCAGCACCGCTTAGTGGTCTTCCGGGACAGGTCTACATCCCATCCCTCTGGGTCACTAGCTGGTCTCCCTTCTGGAGTTTGTTCCAACCAGTACCCTCTCTCCGTTTGGTCCTTGCACCCCAAAGATGCAACCTCTCTGACCCTCTCCCTCAGCCTGCCGCTGAGGTCATTCTCGCTGCCACCACCCTTTCGGGACGACTGGCTTCCCTAAAGAAAGCACAGGCCACTCGTGCTTTCCCCACACAGAAAAGCACCCTTTGGCCACTGGCCTGGCTCCCTGAGGGGACCTCAGACCGGCCTCACTACCACACTGGCAGTGCCAGGGAGGAACACTGAGGGTGCCCCGATCAGACATCCTACAGCTTATTCCCCCCGTTAGTAGCTCCCCACGGAAACTACCCCGGGAACCTAGACCCCTTCTTTGTTCTCCGCTGCGAGAACAGGGCCTATGCACCCTTCCCTCCGAGAGGCGCGCTCTCCTCCCAGAGTACCCTTAGAGAGCCTGTGGGCCCCGAAAGTTAGCTAGACCCAGGCCCACTTCTCATGGCCCTCCCCGGTCTCCCAGCAGCGCCTTGGAGACCGCCCAGGGACCTACATGGTCCCTGGATGGCCTGCACCCCCTTATGAAGAGCAGGGTCCCCTCCTTAAGATAGGCCCCACCTGCCCTCAGGGTAGCACGACTCATACCAAGCCAGGGACCCTAAAGATCCCGGCCAGGCCTGCACCACCCCTTGCGAACCACAGGGTCCCGTCACTTAAGATAAGCCCCACCTGTGTTCAGGGTGGTACTACCTTGCAGAAGTCAACCTCCTGCCCCGAGCTAGGGGAACACCCCCATGCTCCTGGTCCTTGGGTTCAAGACCCACAGGACCTACCGGACTGGTCACCGTCCACCCGACCCCTGACGCCTCAGGGTCCACCACTAACCCTTCACCTAGAAACTAGGGAGTACATCACCCCCACTCCGATCTCCACTGGGTCAGTTACCTAGCCCACCTAGGTTACCTAGGGGCTACCACTACACACTATCACTCAAGAACTACCCTCCTCTGGGGCCACCCCCTACCAGGGGCCACCCCTGGGTCGCTCACCTCCCCACCAGTTAACCTGGGGTCTCGCCGGACACCCAACTCTACCACATCCCTCCTCCCACCGTGGGAAAAGTTCCTGGGGGTCCCCCACCATGGGAACCCCTGGGGCGTTATTACCCGGGGTAAAAGAAACCTCCTGCCCCACCCTTCCAGTGGTTTTGGCCTGCGCCAATGCAAGTACTTTCAGCGGGGGAAGAATACCTGGGGCCCCTTCTGTGGAAACCCTCCCTGCCCTTGAAAAGCGCAGGAATCTCCCAGGACCCCTCTTTCTCCTATCCCCCACAAAGGTCAATCCATCCCGACACCCCCACCTGTGATGGTAGGTATCAGTTGCTGTCCCTATCTCTTGAGGAGACACCCTCCTCATGCAGGTGTAGTGTATGTAATGTTAGGGTTCAAAGGTGTACAATATGGCTCAGAACATTTGTATGCAATCATTTCCTGGAAAGCACCATCCCGGGCTTAGCACATGATCATCAACATAGCGCAGTCATATCAATACCGTCTTACATTTCAACCATAATATCTTCACATGACACGTATGTGCGTGGGGCTTTCCTTTCCCATACCTTTAGTTCACCTAACCAAAACTTTGAACCCTTCTCAGAGCCTTGCGCTCTTCCATTTGCTCATTACTGCATAGGTAATGTGTGGCAAAACTGGACTTATCAAATGCTATAAATGCAAGCACTCAGAATGGGATACTATGTATCCCGACGCTAGACACCAATGTTGGAGAACGAGGCAGTATCTGTGAGGCCTGCACAAATAACATGACTACATTTGTCCTTCACTGGGAACCAAACACCCAATTGTAGCGCCCTGACTCTCAGAGGGTAGCGTTGCAGAGCAGTCTGAGGCTTTACTCAAGGGAGGAGGTGGTGGGCTAGTAATCGCCATTTGCAGGTGCGCAGAAATAACACTCAATAATTGATTGTCCAGTCTGTACTTTGCTTTATAAAAGTAAGAGTACATTTATTAAACACACACACTACTCAATACTATGCACCAATTTACAAATATACATAAGCTGTTGGAATTACTTTGTGACATTAAGCGTAACATCTCCACTCCTCCCAAAAGGGGGTGGGGCCTAGTACCACCACTCCCATGTATGCACATCATCTTGCCCCCTAATGCAGTGTGTTGAGCCCTAACCTGGAGCGTAGGGCCCTGCGCACTGGCACCATCCCAGTGGCGACCCACCCCATTACCTCAACGCAGCATTAAAATGGGTACACCTGCCTTGGTGAACACATAACCCTGACTGAGCATTTCCTACTGACCATAAAGTATGCACCTCTATATCTTAAGGGCTAGCAGTCTGGGTCTTCACCTAAGTGCAGCAGCAAGAATACATGTTTACGCATCACCTTAGAATGACAGTACTCATCACCTTTGTTGGACATTAGAATGCATTGCAATTATAGCCCCTAAGGGCATCAGAGATGAAATCACAGGATTACGCCTATACAGCCAGACACCCTAGCAGGAATGTCTGGCAACATAACCCACTTTGCTTATGACATCACCTTACACAGGTACCTCACATTACATATGTGACCTCCAGTCCCTCTAAAAAGGAATAAACCGTTAGTAAATGCAGTTCTGGTGCAATTACACCTCCTTCACCCTCCAGGGGATGCCCTTCTCGAGCCATCCCCAACTCAGCCTTTCTACTCCATTAAGCTCTGTCGCAATACACCCTCAGCTGTAGAACAAAAGTTCCAGCCTAGAAGGTGTATAAATGCTGGTTGAGCCCTTGAGGGGTTACCCATTCCAAATCCCTAGGAAACTTAGGGTGGGACTTCACTTCGTGCTGGGGGAGACTGCGCTTCTCCAGCAGCTCCCCCAGCACCTTTTTTCACTCTGGAGGTGACCCCCTCCTCTGGGGGCCACCTCGCACCAAAACGATGATTTCCCATGCCTGGCAAGGCATTATGGGGCGCTTTGTGCTCCTTTTAGTGAATATTTCATGAGCGGCTCTCCCGCTGCGCCGGGAGAGCCGTGATCCAGCTGGTGCTTCGCGCCTCCTTCCACGCTTGGTGGGGGCCCGGTCCCACCCGGACCCCCAGGGTGAGAGTAACGGGCTCGGGGAGCCCACCCCCGGCCGCTCCTTCTATTTTTCGGGGCCCGGTCCCAGCCGGGCCCCTCGCACCGCTTTGTGGTCTTCCTTCGGGGGCTCCGTCCCACCCGGACCCCGCATGTCCATTTGTAAGAGGGCAGCCCGTGGAGCCCACCCCCGGCTGCCCCGCCGGCTCCCCGCCCGGCCAGCACTCCACGCGCAAGCCGCGTGAGCCGGGCAACCCAGTTCTGGTCTCTTCGCTCCGGCGGGCAGACGGCCAGCCCGCCAGGCTCGCTCCCCACCACACGCCAGCCAGTCACCGCGGGGCCCGGAGATGGGGTCCCGGGCCCCGAGTCTTCTCCTGGGGGCGCGACGGCGCTCCCCACTGCCTCAGCGCCGCACGGGTCCGGAGATGGGCTCTCTGGGCTCTCCCCTGCTTCGCGCGTCGGCGGGGCCAGGGTGGCTCCTGGCGCCCGCTGGGGAACATTTCACGGGAGCGCGAGACGGCGCTCCCGACTTGTGCTTCGGGCCCGGGATGGAGTCCCGGGCCCCCTGGGGCTCACTTCTCGCGGTGGGGCACGACAGGCTCCTCCTCCTTCCTCATTACCGGGGGCCAGGGTGGGCTCCTGGCACCCTGGAGGGCACACTTTCACGGGAGCGCGACGGCGCTCCCCGAGCTTAGCTTCGGGCCTGGGATGGGCCCCGGCCCCCGACCTCCTCTTCGTGGGAGTCAAAGGTCGCTCACCTTCTGGGGGCCATATCTCAGCCCCTGGGGTCCGATCTGCCCCATTTTCGCGCCCTCTTGCTCTCTTGCAGTGGCCCCCAGCCACTGGGAGAACTCTCCTTCGCCTCCGGGTCTCCAAGAGGGGGAATTCTGCAGGGAGCGGCCTTCACTGGCTCCCTGCACCAGACTTTCACCTGGCCTCCTCCTGGGCCTCTTCTTCCTGCAGCAGAGGCCCTCATGCCTGCGCACTGGTCCTGGTCTCTTCTTCTGGTGCTGTTAGGGGCCTGGGGCAGTCAGGGGGTACCTCCTTCCAACTGCCCACTGCCAGGCTCCAGCACCTTCCGCCTCCACAGACCACACCCCAGAGAGAGCTTTCCCTGTGCAAGCACTTTTAAAAGTTGAGTAGGGGCTGGCAGGAAGTCCCTGTTGGTCCCATCCAACAGCGCCACATCACTTCCCTGCCCCTGCTCCCTCCTTCTTGTCCAGCCTCTGGGCTGGTTCAAAATGGCGTCGTCCAGGGTCTCTGGGCCACATGGTCTCTGAAACCAGAGCCCTTCCTCCTAGGTGCAGCCTGGTGCCTGGCACCCAGTGATAGCTGCTGATGGATGAGCCTGTAGCTCCGCCCATCTTCCCTTCTCGTGGAAAGGAGGTCTTCGCCTGGGGAGGGAAAGGTCATCAATCCAGCCTGCTGAGGTCAACCCCAGCCAGGCCCTGGTTATGATCTGACTCAGAGAGATGGTAACATTTCTGGATGACCCAAAAGCAGTACAAATATGACTCTGGACTCTGCAGAATACTTCTTTTCACATCCGGCTACAGTGGACTTTAGTGCGTGTCTGGAATCTGTAGGCCTTATGGAAGTTAATCTAGCACATGGCTCCACATCCCCATAGGGAATAATGAAGTGAAAAACACAGTAAAGCACACTGACTTTCCCTGGCATGTTCCTTCCTAGTGTATAAGGCCTATTCCGTGTCACCACCCAACTCTGCATAAGTCCTGCCACACCATTCACTTTGTAGCTGCTCCTGGACTGCGCACGCCAAGAATCTCCCTGCGCAGCCCTACACGTGTGCACACCATGTACACAGGTGTCTGTATGGAACCAGCCCGGTGCCCCCTACACCCAAAGGCTAAGCGCGCAGCAGGCTCATGGGGTCAAGCTAGGGACA
>CAWUFW010034383.1:0-11162 GCA_963921515.1 Calotriton arnoldi | reverse complement strand
ATGGTGCAGACCAGCAAGGTCTGTGGAACTCACCCAGCGAGGGTAAGTGAGGGCAGGCCTGGAACAACCAGGATGCCAAGAAAGAAAAGGATTGGCCTTCGTTAAGGGCTACTAGCCAATGGGCTAGCGACCGCGAAGGAGCCTCGTGACGCCGCACGTGGATCTGGCTTACAGGACACTCGTGGAGTGGGGGCCAGTGATCTTCGGGGCAGGTGGTGCTGGAGGCTAGGGCTATTCGGAGCCCAAAGCACAACTTCTTGGGAGACCTAGAAGATGATGCACTTGCAAATGTGCTCGGTGTCCAGGGGTCACAGGCTCAAGTCACCCACGATAGCCACGGGCCTCAGCTTTGCTGGGGACTCAGGGTAGCCTCGGGGAAGTCTGAGAATCCACCTCTGGTGATGCGATGACTTCGGCGTCCGACAGGAGCTTCAGAAATGCGAACCGGACAGATGCTTCTTTGGTGCCTGCCAAGCAGGGGAGTCACTCCTTGACCCCAAGGGAGATTCTTCAGTCCTCTAATCTTGTCGTAGAGCATCGAAGGTCCAGGATTCAGTTTCAGAGTTTCGTCCAGGTATAATCTAAAGTCCTAAGGACTGGGTTCCTACCTTTATTCTAAAAAGAGGGGTTGGACTACTCTGTGGCCCCACCTATGGGTGGGTCAGGGCAGAGGGGTGGCTACACCCCTTTCCCTTTGTCCAGTTCGCGCCAAAGCAGGGGCTGCAAGCCCCTGATCCGGTTTGAACTGGGGTATGCACAGGGACACCAAATGTGCCCCCAGTGCAGGACTTCAAAGCACCCGAAAGTGCTCCCGCCCAGCCCCAATACACATTATCCTGTCTGGGGAGGTGGTCACACCTCCCTGGGACAGGAAACCTATTGTCCAGGCCTCCCCTGCCGGAGTTTCGTCCAGCAGCAGGAGGCCAGACTCGTGTCTGTGGCAGCAGCATCCATTTTGTGATGCCAGGGCTCTGGAAAGAAGTTACCGGACTCGTCAGAGTTAACATGTCTTTCCCTCTAGAAGGGTGGAATGCTACCCCCGCCGCCAGTATTGGCGGGGGGGTAGTATTCCAAGATGTTTGACACCAAACACGACATGTTTAGGTGCAGCCATTCCAAAGTTAGCATTTTACCGCGAGGATATAATGCGCTTAAGAGTATATGGTCAGGCTGCACTACAAACAGCATCAGAGATGGTCTCCGAACGCTGCAGAGGGGCCCTGCTCATGCAGGGGCACCCTCTCACATAGGAACCATGCACTCTGCCTTTAGGATTGATAAGGCCTGCCTTAGGAGTGACTTATAGGTTTATATGTGTGTATGTATTTCGTGATATAGGTAACCTATATCACAGTAAGGGGTGCATGCACCACCTTACCCAGGCTGCAGTAGCAGACCTGTGGTGTCAGTTTGGATGGCCTTCCAGGGGTGGCATAATACATGCTGCAGCCCCTGGCAGGCCTCTGAGGTACCTATGCCCTTGGTACATAGTATACCATATACTAGGGACTTATAAGGGCACTCCAGATCCCAATCAGTGATGTGCCTAAGGCACATGGAAACCATTTTAGAGAGGAAGCAGCTAGGCTGGGGTTCTGATTAGCAGGGCCCCAGCCAGACTAATGTCGAAAAACAGTGAAGCATCAGCAAAAGTGGGGGTACCCATGTGAAGCAGATCCTACTCTCCTACACAACCCCCCCAAACGTAGGGACATTAAACTAACCTTGCCCAGTTAAGTCTTCATGTTCTAAGTGGAAATACCTAGAGAGTCCATCTGCATTCGCATGGTTACTCCCAGGCCTATGTTCCACTGTAAAGTCCATCCCCTGTAGGGAAATGGACCACCTAAGCAGTTTGGGGTTTTCACCCTTCATTTGTTTTAGCCATAAGAGGGGCTTATGGTATGTCTGAACCAGGAAGTGGGTACCAAACAAGTATGGCCTCAACTTCTTCAGAGCCCAGACCACAGCAAAGGCCTCCCTCTCTATGGCTGACCAACGTTTCTCTCTAGGGGTCAGCCTTCTGCTAGTGAAAGCTACTGGCTGATCCTGACCTTCTTCATTCAATTGTGACAGTACAGCCCCTACCCCCAATTCAGATGCATCAGTTTTAACAATGAACTTCTTGGAGTAATCAGGACTCTGCAGAATTGGAGCAGTGCACATGGCCTGCTTGAGGTCATCAAATGCCTTTTGACAGCTAACTGTCCACTGAACCTTTTTGGGCATTTTCTTAGAAGTTAAGTCATTCAAGGGTGTCACTATTGATCCATACCCCTTGACAAATCTCCTATAGTACCCAGTCAGGCCTAGGAAGGCTCTCACCTGAGTCTGGGTAGTGGGAGCAGTCCAGTCCATGATGGTCTGGATCTTGCTCTGCAAAGGTTGAACCTGGCCTCCACCCACAAGGTGGCCCACGTACACAACCTGACTCTGCCCTATCTGGCACTTAGTGGCCTTGATAGTCAGGCCTGCCTTTTGCAGGGCCTGTAAAACATTCCTGAGGTGGACCAGGTGATCCTCCCAGGTGGAGCTAAAGACAGCAATATCATCTAGATAAGCTGCACTATAGGCTTCCAGTCCTGTGAGAACTGTATTCACCAACCTCTGGAAAGTGGCAGGTGCATTCTTCAGACCAAAGGGCATTACCACAAATTGAAAATGCTGTTTTGGGCTTTGCAGTATCAGCTAGTCTGATCTGCCAGTAGCCAGCTGTTAGGTCAAATGTGCTGAGATATTTGGCAGAGGCCAAAGTATCTATGAGCTCATCTGCCCTGGGTATTGGATGGGCATCAGTCCTAGTGACTGCATTGAGACCCCTGTAGTCTACACAGAACCTCATCTCTCTCTTTCCACCACTGGTGTGAGGTTTCGGTACAAGGACTACTGGACTAGCCCAAGGGCTATCTGAGGGTTCAATTACTCCCAATTCCAACATTTTCTGGACTTCAGTCCTGATACAGTCCCTGACATGGTCAGGTTGCCTATAAATCTTGTTTTTAATAGGCAGACTGTCCCCAGTGTCCACTTCATGAGTGCACCAGGTGGTCTGACTGGGTGTCAGTGAAAACATATGTCTAAACTGATTGAGGACTTGCCTGCAATCAGCTTGTTGCTGGGTAGTGAGGCTGCCTGCCAAGGCTACACCATCAACTGACCCATCGTCAGGGTTCTGTGAGAGCAGGTCAGGGAGTGGGTCACTCTCTTCCTCCTGCCCTTCATCAGTAGCCATGAGCAAGCCCATGTCTGCCCTGTCCACATATGGTTTTAACCTGTTGACATGGAGAACCCTGTTCCTAGGTCCACTAAATAAGTGACCTCACCCTTCTGCTCAACAATAGTGTGGGGTCCACTCCATTTATCTTGGAGAGCTGCTGGGGCCACTGGCTCCTACACCCACACCTTCTGTCCTGGCTGGTAAACAGTCGGAACAGCCTTTTGGTCATGCCAGGCCTTCTGAAGTTCCTGGCTAGCCTCAAGGTTTTTGGTTGCCTTTTTCATGTACTCAGCCATCCTGGAGCGGAGACCAAGTACATAGTCCACTATATCTTGCTTTGGGGGCTTGAGAGGTAACTCCCATCCTTCCTTCACCAAGCACAGTGGACCCCTCACAGGGTGGCCAAACAGAAGTTCAAAAGGGCTGTAACCAACCCCCTTCTGAGGCACCTCCCTATATGCGAATAAAAGGCAGGGCAAGAGTATGTCCCATCTACGCCTAAGCTTTTCTGGGAGCCCTTTAATCATGCCCTTCAAGGTTTTGTTGAATCTCTCAACTAAACCATTGCATTGTGGGTGATAGGGTGTGGTGAACTTATAAGTCACTCCACACTCCTTCCACATTGCTTTTAAGTACCCAGACATGAAGTTAGCACCCCTGTCTGAGACTACCTCCTTAGGAAAGCCCACTCTTGAGAAGATTCCCAGGAGGGCCCTTGCCACCACAGGTGCTGTAGTGGTCCTGAGGGGAATAGCTTCTGGGTACCTGGTGGCATGATCCACTACCACCAGGATAAACCTGTGCCCAGAGGCTGTTTGGGGATCCATGGGACCAACAATGTCAATCCCTACCCTTTCAAAGGGCACCCCCACCACAGGTAGTGGTATCAGGGGGCCTTTGTAGTGCCACCTGCTTTGCCACTGGCTTGGCAGGTTACACAGGAGCGACAAAACTCCTTACTGTCTTCAGACATGTGGGGCCAGTGAAAGTGAGGGACAATTCTGTCCCAAGTCTTGTTCTGGCCCAGGTGACCTGCTAAGGGAATATCATGGGCTAGGGTCAATAGGAAGCCCCTGAACTTCAAAGGTATTACCAACCTCCTGGTAGCACCAGGCTTGGGGTCTCTACTCTCTGAGTACAGGAGTCCATCATCCCAATACACTGTATGGGGACCACTAGCTTTCCCAGCAGCCTCAGCAGCAGCTTGCTGTCTGAGGGGTTCAAGGGAGGGGCAGCTCTGCTGCTCCTGGCTCAGATCTGCCCTAGAAGGTCCCCCTGTCCCCAAGAACTCAACCTGGTCAGGTTCAAGTTCCTCTGGGACAGTTCCTTCTTCAGGGCTGAGATCATCCCCCTCAAGGGACTGATCTTCCTCCTGAGCCAAGGGGGAAGGCACTGCTTTAACCCTACTACTCCTCCTCTTGGAAGGCACTTGGTCCATTCTTCCAGAATCCAAGGCCTGTTCAGTGCTAGACATTTTGGCTTGTGACCTGGTCACAGCAAACACATCTGCAGGGATCCCCAGCATTTCTGCATGGGTCCTGAGCTCCACTTCTGCCCAAGCAGAAGTCTCTAAGTCATTGCCAAGCAAGCATTCGACTGGTAAGTTTGCACTTACCACAACCTTCTTAAGGCCAGTTACCCCTCCCCAGGAGAAGTTAACAACTGCCAGAGTATGGTCTGTTCTGACATTGCTAGCATTGGTCACTTGGTACATCTCACCAAGCATAACTTGCCCAGGAAGCACAAGGTCTTGTGTCACCATTGTGACACTTGCTGTGAGAAGTTGGCCTGGCATATGCTGTCCACTAATTATAGTGGGCACCTTGCACCAGTCCAAATCGACTCTTATGGTAGATAGGTTAAAGACAACCTTATTGAAAGCTATCCTAGTGGTAGCTATGGAGAGCAGCCTTCAGGCTAAGTCTTGAAGGAATGTAAAGCAGCTTGTTTTACCAGTCTATAATCTCTTGAGTGACCAAATGAAAGAGCACCACACCAGGTATATATTCAAAATATATGTATTTATTACTAAACACACCCCTCTAGTCTCTTTATGAGGCTAGAGTTCGAAGTACATAGGTTATAAGATCTTAAATCACAGTAATAGCACAAATACACGTTTGGACCCTAGGGGCGTACCAAACCATATACCAATAAAGTGGTATGCGAACCACGACTGAACTAGACACTAGGCCTAGAGCCTCTAGAAGTGCTTGGACCACAAGGAACCACCCAAGGTAGTGACACAGGGGACCCACGGGAGACGCGTGCAGTGTAAATACACAACCGCGATACGCCGTTAACTTCTATGGAGAAAGTCGGGATCGGGAAAATAGAGGAAAGGGACACTTAAAAGAGGACTAGGACAAAACCCTTTGAGATCTAGGACTTTGAAGAGTCTCTACCCACGGGAGCACCGGAGTACTCGTGTTACCTCACCCAGGGAAGCCGGGTGCATAGGTGCCTTTCGGGGTCGGGTTTCGTCGTCGTTTCGTATGGCGATCTGCTGCAAAGTGCTGCTGGCGATCAGGAGAAAAGTGTCCGGGTGGATCCAAGAGTGGATCGGAGTTCTGAAGAACCTGAAAGCAGAGGGGACAGAGTCTGGGTCACTAGCCAGTGACCAGGAAGGCGATGGACAGATGCCCACCGATGTCGAGTGCTTCAGGTGCGGTGACATTCGTCTTGACTCTTCAGCCACGAGGTCCGGGAGGCGTTGTCGGTGACTAGGAGCAGGATTCGGGCTGGTGCTCGATGTCTGTCGAGTGCTGAGGTGTCGGCGACCGGATTGGACCCAACAAGCCTTGGCAACGGCAAGTCTTGAGTAAGATGTAGATCGTCGATGATGCAGACCAGCAAGGTCTGTGGAACTCACCCAGCAAGGGTAAGTGAGGGCACGCCTGGAGCAACCAGGATGCCAAGTAAAGAAAAGATTGGCCTTCGTTAAGGGCTACTAGCCAACGGGCTAGCGACCGCGAAGGAGCCTCGTGACGCCGCACGTGGAGCTGGCTTACAGGACACTCGTGGAGTGGGGGCCAGTGATCTTCGGTGCAGGTGGTGCTGGAGGCTAGGGCTACTAGGAGCCCGAAGCACGACTTCTTGGGAGACCCAGAAGTTGGTGCACTTGCAAGTGTGCTCGGTGTCCAGGGGTCACGGTCTCAAGTCACCCACGATAGCCACGGGCCTCAGCTTTGCTGGGGACTCAGGTTAGCCTCGGGGAAGTCTGAGAATCCACCTCTGGTGATGCGATGACTTCGGCGTCCGACGGGAGCTTCAGTAATGCGAACCGGACAGATGCTTATTTGGTGCCTGCCAAGCAGGGGAGTCACTCCTTGACCCCAAGGGAGATTCTTCAGTCCTCTAATCTTGTCGTAGAGCGTCGAAGGTCCAGGATTCAGTGTCAGAGTTTCGTCCAGGTATAATCTAAAGTCCTAAGGACTGGGTTCCTACCTTTATTCTAAAAATAGGGGATGGACTACTCTGTGGCCCCACCTATGGGTGGGTCAGGGCAGAGGGGTGGCTACACCCCTTTCCCTTTGTCCAGTTCGCGCCAAAGCAGGGGCTGCGAGCCCCTGATCCGGTTTGAACTGCGGTATGCACAGGGACACCAAATGTGCCCCCAGTGCAGGACTTCAAAGCACCCGAAAGTGCTCCCGCCCAGCCCCAATACACATTGTCCTGTCTGGGTAGGTGGTCACACCTCCCTGGGACAGGAAACCTATTGTCCAGGCCTCCCCTGCCGGAGTTTCGTCCAGCAGCAGGAGACCAGACTCGTGTCTGTGGCAGCAGCATCCATTTTGTGATGCCAGGGCTCTGGAAAGAAGTTACCGGACTCGTCAGAGTTAACATGCCTTTCCTCTAGAAGGGTGGAATGCTACCCCCGCCGCCAGGATTGGCGGGGGGTAGTATTCCAAGATGTTTGACACCAAACACGACATGTTTAGGTGCAGCCATTCCAAAGTTAGCATTTTACCGCGAGGATATAATGCGCTTAAGAGTATATGGTCAGGCTGCACTACAAACAGCATCCGAGATGGTCTCCGAACGCTGCAGAGGGGCCCTGCTCATGCAGGGGCACCCTCTCACATAGGAACCATGCACTCTGCCTTTAGGATTGATAAGGCCTGCCTTAGGAGTGACTTATAGGTTTATATGTGTGTATGCATTTAGTGATATAGGTAACCTATACCACAGTAAGGGGTGCATGCACCACCTTACCCAGGCTGCAGTAGCAGACCTGTGGTGTCAGTTTGGATGGCCTTCCAGGGGTGGCATAATACATGCTGCAGCCCCTGGCAGGCCTCTGAGGTACCTATGCCCTTGGTACATAGTATACCATATACTAGGGACTTACAAGGGCACTCCAGATCCCAATCAGTGATGTGCCTAAGGCACATGGAGACCCTTTTAAAGAGGAAACAGCTAGGCTGGGGTTCTGAATAGCAGGGCCCCAGCCAGACTAATGTCGAAAACCAGTGAAGCATCAGCAAAAAGTGGGGGTACCCATGTGAAGCAGATCCTACTCTCCTACACAACCCCCCCAAACGTAGGGACATTAAACTAACCTTGCCCAGTTAAGTCTTCATGTTCTAAGTGGAAATACCTAGAGAGTCCATCTGCCTTCGCATGGTTACTCCCAGGCCTATGTTCCACTGTAAAGTCCATCCCCTGTAGGGAAATGGACCACCTAAGCAGTTTGGGGTTTTCACCCTTCATTTGTTTTAGCCATAAGAGGGGCTTATGGTCTGTCTGAACCAGGAAGTGTGTACCAAACAAGTATGGCCTCAACTTCTTCAGAGCCCAGACCACAGCAAAGGCCTCCCTCTCTATGGCTGACCAACGTTTCTCTCTAGGGGTCAGCCTTCTGCTAATAAAAGCTACTGGCTGATCCTGACCTTCTTCATTCAATTGTGACAGTACAGCCCCTACCCCCAATTCAGATGCATCTGTTTGAACAATGAACTTCTTGGAGTAATCAGGACTCTGCAGAATTGGAGCAGTGCACATGGCCTGCTTGAGGTCATCAAATGCCTTTTGACAGCTAACTGTCCACTGAACCTTTTTGGGCATTTTCTTAGAAGTTAAGTCATTCAAGGGTGTCACTATTGATCCATACCCCTTGACAAATCTCCTATAGTACCCAGTCAGGCCTAAGAAGGCTCTCACCTGAGTCTGGGTAGTGGGAGCAGTCCAGTCCATGATGGTCTGGATCTTGCTCTGCAAAGGTTGAACCTGGCCTCCACCCACAAGGTGGCCCAGGTACACAACCTGACTCTGCCCTATCTGGCACTTAGTGGCCTTGATAGTCAGGCCTGCCTTTGCAGGGCCTGTAAAACATTCCTGAGGTGGACCAGGTGATCCTCCCAGGTGGAGCTAAAGACAGCAATATCATCTAGATAAGCTGCACTATAGGCTTCCAGTCCTGTGAGAACGGTGTTCACCAACCTCTGGAAAGTGGCAGGTGCATTTTTCAGACCAAAGGGCATTACCACAAATTGATAATGCCCACTAGGGGTTGAAAATGCTGTTTTGGGCTTTGCAGTATCAGCTAGTCTGATCTGCCAGTAGCCAGCTGTTAGGTCAAATGTGCTGAGATATTTGGCAGAGGCCAAAGTATCTATGAGCTCATCTGCCCTGGGTATTGGATGGGCATCAGTCCTAGTGACTGCATTGAGACCCTGTAGTCTACACAAAACCTCATCTCTCTTTTCCCACCACTGGTGTGAGGTTTAGGTACTAGGACTACTGGACTAGCCCAAGGGCTATCTGAGGGCTCAATCACTCCCAATTCCAACATTTTCTGGACTTCAGTCCTGATACAGTCCCTGACATGGTCAGGTTGCCTATAAATCTTGTTTTTAATAGGCAGACTGTCCCCAGTGTCCACTTCATGAGTGCACCAGGTGGTCTGACTGGGTGTCAGTGAAAACATATGTCTAAACTGATTGAGGACTTGCCTGCAATCAGTTTGTTGCTGGGTAGTGAGGCTGCCTGCCAAGGCTACACCATCAACTGACCCATCGTCAGGGTTCTGTGAGAGCAGGTCAGGGAGTGGGTCACTCTCTTCCTCCTGCCCTTCATCAGTAGCCATGAGCAAGCCCATGTCTGCCCTGTCCACATATGGCTTTAGTCTGTTGACATGGAGAACCCTTTGGGGACTCCTGGGTGTTCCCAGGTCCACTAAGTAAGTGACCTCACCCTTCTGCTCAACAATAGTGTGGGGTCCACTCCATTTGTCTTGGAGAACTGCTGGGGCCACTGGCTCCAACACCCACACCTTCTGTCCTGGCTGGTAAACAGTCAGAACAGCTCTTTGGTCATGCCAGGCCTTCTGAAGTTCCTGGCTAGCCTCAAGGTTTTTGGTTGCCTTTTTCATGTACTCAGCCATCCTGGAGCGGAGACCAAGTACATAGTCCACTATATCTTGCTTTGGGGGCTTGAGAGGTAACTCCCATCCTTCCTTCACCAAGCACAGTGGACCCCTCACAGGGTGGCCAAACAGAAGTTCAAAAGGGCTGTAACCAACCCCTTCTGAGGCACCTCCCTATATGCGAATAAAAGGCAGGGCAAGAGTATGTCCCATCTACGCCTAAGCTTTTCTGGGAGCCCTTTAATCATGCCCTTCAAGGTTTTGTTGAATCTCTCAACTAAACCATTGCATTGTGGGTGATAGGGTGTGGTGAACTTATAAGTAACTCCACACTCCTTCCACATTGCTTTTAAGTACCCAGACATGAAGTTTGCACCCCTGTCGGATACTACCTCCTTAGGAAAGCCCACTCTTGAGAAGATTCCCAGGAGGGCCCTTGCCACCACAGGTGCTGTAGTGGTCCTGAGGGGAATAGCTTCTGGGTACCTGGTGGCATGATCCACTACCACCAGGATAAACCTGTGCCCAGAGGCTGTTTGGGGATCCATGGGACCAACAATGTCAATCCCTACCCTCTCAAAGGGCACCCCCACCACAGGTAGTGGTATCAGGGGGCCTTTGTAGTGCCACCTGCTTTGCCACTGGCTTGGCAGGTTACACAGGAGCGACAAAACTCCTTACTGTCTTCAGACATGTGGGGCCAGTGAAAGTGAGGGACAATTCTGTCCCAAGTCTTGTTCTGGCCCAGGTGTCCTGCTAAGGGAATATCATGGGCTAGGGTCAATAGGAAGCCCCTGAACTTCAAAGGTATTACCAACCTCCTGGTAGCACCAGGCTTGGGGTCTCTACTCTCTGAGTACAGGAGTCCATCATCCCAATACACTGTATGGGGACCACTAGCTTTCCCAGCAGCCTCAGCAGCAGCTTGCTGTCTGAGGGGTTCAAGGGAGGGGCAGCTCTGCTGCTCCTGGCTCAGATCTGCCCTAGAAGGTCCCCCTGTCCCCAAGAACTCAACCTGGTCAGGTTCAAGTTCCTCTGGGACAGTTCCTTCTTCAGGGCTGAGATCATCCCCCTCAAGGGACTGATCTTCCTCCTGAGCCAAGGGGAAGGCACTGCCTTAACCCTACTACTCCTCCTCTTGGAAGGCACTTGGTCCATTCTTCCAGAATCCAAGGCCTGTTCAGTGCTAGACATTTTGGCTTGTGACCTGGTCACAGCAAACACATCTGCAGGGATCCCCAGCATTTCTGCATGGGTCCTGAGCTCCACTTCTGCCCAAGCAGAAGTCCCTAAGTCATTGCCAAGCAAGCATTCGACTGGTAGGTTTGCACTTACCACAACCTTCTTAAGGCCAGTTACCCCTCCCCAGGAGAAGTTAACAACTGCCAGAGTATGGTCTGTTCTGACATTGCTAGCATTGGTCACTTGGTACATTTCACCAAGCATAACTTGCCCAGGTAGCACAAGGTCTTGTGTCACCATTGTGACACTTGCCCTTGTGTCCCTAAATGCCAAAGCCTCTCGTCCATTGATTAAAGGCTGTTGTCTGTACTTGCCCAGATTACTGGGACTCATAGA
>CAWUFW010034382.1:0-11169 GCA_963921515.1 Calotriton arnoldi | reverse complement strand
TAGATTATAGACTGGTAAAACAAGCTGCTTTACATTCCTTCAAGACTTAGCCTGAAGGCTGCTCTCCATAGCTACCACTAGGATAGCTTTCAATAAGGTTGTCTTTAACCTATCTCCAATAAGGGGTTGTTTGGACTGGTGCAAGGTGCCCACTATAATTAGTGGACAGCATATACCAGGCCAACTTCTCACAGTGTGTGTATAATTGTATAGGTGAGTAAATGGGAGTGTGATTGATTCTTAGCATGACTGACTATGTGTGTGAGTAACTGCATGGATGAGTGGCGGTGTGTGAGTGTCTGTATAGGTGTATGAATGCATAGGATAGTGTTGTATTGATGAGTGACTGCATGTATGAGTGATTGTATGGATGAATGAGTGGATGTGTGTGTAGACCTAGGAATCAGTGAGTGCGTATGTAGTAACTGGTATTGGTGTCTCAATGATTTAGAAAATGGTAGTCTGTATTTTACAGTGGGTATATCAAAGGTTATATTAGAGTGTGAGGAGGTGCATCAGATTTTCACGTGGATGATGTCATCCGTGATGTCATTTGAGATGTCATCAGTGATGTCACCAGTGATGTCACTGACCATGTCATGAATGATGTAATATGTGACGTCATGAGCAGTGCATTGAGGGTGCGCGAGTTATAGTTAGCTGAACTAACTATAACAGTGGAATTTCTATGGTTTTGTAAGAGTGAAATGTCCAGCTAACTATAACGTCCCTGAAACCTATGGTTTTTTCAGTGAATTTCTAAGGTTTTTTAAATGCTAATTTCTAACTATAACGTACCTGAAACCTATGGTTTTTTCAGTGAATTTCAATGGTTTTTTAAATGCTAATTTCTAACTATGACATCCCTATTAAGTCCCCTTGAATCCTGAAGGTCCCTGGTGGCCAAGTAGCCCACCAGGTACATCCAGTAAGCGCCACAGACCTGCGTTTCAGAGAGGTGTTCTGAGGCCATGCCCCTTTTTACACCACGCTGCAAACGCGGCTTCTGGCGCACTGCTGCTCAGAGGATGAAGTCCACTTGTGTCTTGAGGTCCTCAGGACACAAGAGGACCTCATCGCCCCACCAGCAGTGCACCAGAAGCCGCGTTTGCAGAGTGGTGTAAAAAGGGGCGTGGCCTCGGAGCACCTCTCTGCAACGCAGCCCTGTGGCGTTTATAAGAGGTACCAGGTGGACTAGTTGGCCCCCAGGGACCCTCAGGATTGAAGGGGAATTAATCCCCCAACTTAAAATGCTCCACAGGGCGCATTTGCACTGTGGTGCAGGGAGGGGGGTGGGGCCTAATGTGACAAGTGTTCAAACGCGCCCTGTGGCGCGTTTTAAGTTGGGTGATTAAGTCTCCTTGAATCCTGAGGGTCCCTGTGCGCCAACTAGCCCACCAGCTACCTCCAGTAAGCGCCACAGGGCTGCATTGCAGAGAGGTGGTCCGAGGCCACGCCCCTTTTTACACCTCTCTGCAACGCGGCTGTGTGGCGCTTACTGGAGGTAGCTGGTGGACTAGTTGGACCCCAGGGACCCTCAGGATTCAAGGGGACTTAATTCCCCAACTTACAACGCACCACAGGGCATGTTTGCACACTTGTTACATCAGGCCCTGCCCCCTCCCTTCACCAATGTGCAAACGCGCTCCCTGGTGCGTTTTAAGTTGGGGAATTAATTCCCCTTCAATGCTGAGGGTCCCTGGGGGCCAACTAGCCCACCAGGTACCTCCAGTAAGCGCCACAGAGCTGCGTTGCAGAGTGGTGTAAAAAGGGGCGTGGCCTTGGACCACCTCTCTGCAACGCAGCTCCCTGGCGCATACTGGAGGTACCTGGTGGGATACTTGGCCTCCAGGGACCCTCAGTATTCAAGGGGAATTAGTTCCCCATCTTACAACGCGGGGCGCGTTTGCAGAATGCTGCAGGGAGGGCGCGGGGCCTCCGGCGCGATGCCGGCTTTTTTGTTTGTTTTGTTTTTCAGAAGTGGGGCTGTGAGGCCCCCCTTATTTTCCCTTTTTTGTGGCCCTGGGGACCCCATCCCCCAGGGCCTGACCCCTATTTTTAATTTGAATTTTTTTTAAACGGGAAGGGAGTTGCGTGGCCCCCTCCCTGAGGCCGATTTCTGCCCGGGGACCCCTTCCCCGGGGCATGGCCATATATATATATATATATATTTTTTTTAATTTAGAAAGGAGGGGGGCCACGTGGCCCCCCTCCTGAGGCCTCTGTTAGCCCCGGGGACCCCATCCCCCAGGGCTCTGCCTCGTTTTTTAAAAAATTTTAAAATTTTATTGGGGAGGGGGGCCGCATGGCCCCCCTCCCAGGCCACTCCTGGCCCCGGGGACCCCATCCCCCGGGGCCTGGCCTCTCCGTTGGGGACCGTGGGGGGGTCCCCAATTCCCCCACGGTCCCGCCGGCTCCCCGCCTCCTGCGGGAGCCGGCATTGCTTTTCCACATGGGGAGCTGCTGACATGCAGCACCCCATGTGGAAAAGCAATCTGCTTTGGATTTTGGAAGCGAGAGCAGGTTACCTGCTCTCGCTTCCAAAATCCAAAGCAGAGTTTGCTATGGTAGGGCGGGAGCCGCACGGCTACATTATAATAAGCCCTGGGGAGGTGATGGTCCCCGGGGCTGCGGGGGAACCGCGGGCCCCCGCTATACATTTTTTGCATGCCCCCGGGCCCTGGCCCACCCGGGGGCTTAAAAATAACGAAGCGTGGGAGCCCGCGCTTCGTTTTTTTTAATTTTTCGTCCGGATTCGTGCACCCAGCGCGAATTCGGCCGTTTAAAAAAAAAAAATATGCTTTTTTTGGCCCTGGGGGTCCTTGTGGGACCCCCTGAGCAGGCCTAAGGGGTCAGGGTGTTTTTACCCTGCCCCCTTTTCTTGTTTTTCATGCTTAATTCTCTGTTTTCTTGTGACTCGGTTCTACCGAGTCACAAGATGGCTGCCAACACTTCCTGGTTTGGAGTGTTGACAGCCAATTAGAATAAAGCTCGTGGTCGGGAGGGTTCGTGAACCCGCCTCGGCCATAGATATATACATTTTTATTTTTTGATTTTCTCTGCAAATGCTGAACGGATTTACACCATTTTACAAAAGGTCGCTTTCTGAATCAAGCACTACCTTTTTGCCAAATTTGGGGTAATTCCGTTCAGTAGTTTCGGCTGTAGCCTTGCTCAACGTTTCCTATGGGAAATTGATTTTTTGACTCTTATTTTTTGAATTTCTCAGCAACTACTGAACGGATTTACACCATTTGGAAAAAAGGTCGCTTTCTGAACCAAGCTCTACCTTTTGCCAAATTTGCGGTAATTCCGTTCAGCAGTTCGGGCTGTAGTCTCGTCCAAAAATTTCCAATGGAAATTAACATGGGGAAAACGCGTTTTGGGACCCCCTTTTTTCTCAGCCCCCGCTTCACGAATCACCCCCAAACGTTCAGGATAGGAGCTGACCTGGGTAGACTTTTTTTGGGGAGAATTTCGCGAAGATTTGTCAAACGATGCCAAAGTTATTAGCAAATCAAAAAATGCTTTTCCTATGGAAACTAGGTTCTAACTATAACTACCTACTGGCGACCGCCAGTAGGTAATATATATATGTATATATATATATATTCACTGAAAAAACCATAGGTTTTAGGGACAGTTATAGTTAGTTGGACATTGCACTCGTACAAAACCCGTGAAATTCCCCCGTTATAGTTAGTTCAGGTAACTATAACTTGCGCCCCCGCAATGCACTGCTGATGACGTCACATATTACATCACTCATGACATGGTCAGTGACATCACTGATGACATCACTGATGACATCACTGATTACATCATCCAGTGACTGTGCGTTTCTGTAAAGTTTAAATATGTTTAATATATATAGGGAAAGGCGTATTGAAGAATGAGTGGGTGTATAAGTGTCTGAATGGATGATTTAGTACGTGCGTGACTGACTCTACAAGTGAGTGATTAAACGTATCTTACTGAATGCATGGGTTAGTGACTAAACTGTGTGAATGTCTGTATCCGTCTGTTTGTTGGTGTGTAAGTGGATGCATGGATTTGCGAATAGCTACATGAGTGTCTATATGGGTTATTGAATGGTTCTCTGAGTATCTGTATGGCTGCCTGAGTGTTTGTGTGGGTGGGGTGTGTGTGACTCTGTACATAGATGTGTGAGTGGGTGATTCACTGGGTGCATGATTTCAAGAGTGCATCTGTGATGGACTGTTTGGGTGGGTGAGTGTGTGTATGGGTGTGTTAGTGAGTGAATGTATATCTCAGTGGTACATGTGCGAGTAACTACATATGTAAAAGGCAGTATATATGTGTGTTAGAGTATTTGAATGGCTATAAGTGAGAGTGTGTGATTGTGAGAGTGGCTGTATGGATGCGTGTGTGCTTGTATCAGTTATTGTATAAGAGCGTAAGAATGTGCTAGTATTTGTATGAGTAAGTGAGCTGGTGTGTGTATAACTGTATAGGTGAGTAAATGGGTGTGTGATTAGTTTTTTGCATGACTGACTACGTGTGTGAGTACCTCTATGGATGAGTGGCGGTGTGTGAGTGTTCATATAGGTGTATGAGTGCATATGATAGTCCTGTACTGAGTGACTGTAAGTACGAGTGACTGTACGGGTGAGTGAGTAGATGTGTGTGTGTGCAGACCTAAGAATCAGTGAGTGGGTATGTAGTTATTGGTATTGGAGTGTGTATGGTTTTGAGAATGGCAGTCTGTAATTTAGAGTGGGTGTATCAAAAGTTATATTAGGGTGTGAGAAGATGCATGAAATTATCACATGGATGATGTCATCAGTGATGTCATTTGAGATGTTATCAGTGATGTCATCAGTGATGTCACTGACCATGTCATAAGTGATGTAATATGTGACGTCATCAGCAGTGCATTGCGGGGGCGCGAGTTATAGTTAGCTGAATTTAGTATAGGGGGAATTTCACGGGTTTTGTACGAGTGCAATGTCCAACTAACTATAACTGTCCCTAAAACCTATGGTTTTTTCAGTGAATTTGTAAGGTTTTTTAAATGCTAATTTCTAACTATAACGTGCCTGAAACCTATGGTTTTTTCAGTGAATTTCAAAGGTTTTTTAAATGCTAATTCCTAACTATAACATGTCTGAAACCTATGGTTTTTTTCAGTGAATTTCAAAGGTTTTGTAAATGACAATTTTTAAATGTATTAATTGTTATATTTATTTTTTTGAAACTGATTTACTACATTTTTTTAAACTATTTATTTTTAGATATTTTATTTTTTAAATTACATTGTAATTACATTATACATTACATTACAAAATATACTTTCTCAGAATGAATTACTTTAGTTTAAATACTTTGCAAATAGGCAATAGACTTTTAAGTACAGTAGTTACAGTTGTTGCAATGGGCAACACAATTTCAAACACAATGCAACATTGAGCTCAATGTGAATTTCTAGTTAAATGCAATTAGTTACTTTATGGATTACTTTTCTAACCACAGGACTGGATCCTAGATTTAGTCCTGGGACATCTCCTGTAAACAGTTGAGTAAAAGCGTTTTGGTTACAGTAGTGATTTTTAAGGAATATTATTGTATTTTAAAAGTTGACAAACTTTTTCACATAGAATCACCAATGTTATCCTATGGGAGGAAATTCACTTAGCAGGTAAGTAGTGTTATCGTTACTTTTTCTTACTCAGTGGTGGATCCTGGATCCAGCACTGGTGCATCTCCTGTAAACAGTTGAAAGAATGCGTTTAAGTCATACAGGCGATTTTTAAGGAATATTTGTAGTTTGTGAAAATCGACACTTTGAAACTTTTCTGCTGAAAACCAGACAATGGATTCCTATGGAAGGAAATACAAGTTACTGGTAAGTACGGTTAGAATTACTTTTCAGGGTCAGTGCTGGGCTAAAAGATGCAGCACTGGGTTCTCTCCTGATAACAGGTGAGTAAATCGGAATTCGTAGTTCGGCTGATTTTAGAGGAATATTATAAAGTTCCAAAACTCCACACTTAGAAGAATTTCCAAGTGAAACCAGTCTATGTTAGCCTATGGAAGGAAATTCAAGTTACTGGTAAGTACGGTTAGAATTACTTTTCAAGGTCAGTGCTGGGCTAAAAGATGCAGCACTGGGTTCTCTCCTGATAACAGGTGAGTAAATCGGAATTCGTAGTTTGGCTGATTTTAGAGGAATATTATAAAGTTCCAAAACTCCACACTTAGAATAATTTCCAAGTGAAACCAGTCAATGTTAGCCTACGGAAGGAAATTCAAGTTACTGGTAAGTACGGTTAAAATTACTTTTGAGGATCAGTACTGGGCTCAAAGATGCAGCACTGAGGTCTCTCCTGATAACAGGTGAGTAAATCGGAATTCGTAGTTCGGCTGATTTTAGAGGAATATTATAAAGTTCCAAAACTCCACACTTAGAATAATTTCCAAGTGAAACCAGTCAATGTTAGCCTACGGAATCAATCAATCAATCACGGCATTTATAGAGCGCGCTACTCACCCGGGAGGGTCTCAAGGCGCTGGGGGAGGGGGTAAGTTACTGCTCGAACAGCCAGGTCTTGAGCTGCTTCCTGAAGGAGAGATGGTCCTGGGTTCGCCGAAGGTGAGTGGGGAGGGAGTTCCAGGTCTTGGCTGCCAGGTAGGAGAAGGATCTTCCTCCGGCGGTGGTTCTGCAGATGCGTGGTACGGTGGCGAGGGCGTGGCTGGTTGATCGTAGCTGGCGTGTGGGCGTGTAGAAGGTCACGCGGTCGTTGAGGTACTTTGGGCCCAGGTCGTGGAGGGCCTTGTGTGCGTGGGTGAGGAGTCTGAACGTGATTCTCTTGCTGACGGGGAGCCAGTGCAGGTCTTTCAGGTGTCCGGTGATGTGGCTGTGTCGGGGGATGTCCAGGATGAGTCGTGCGGAGGCGTTCTGGATGCGCTGGAGTCTTTTTTGAAGTTTGGCTGTGGGTCCGGCGTAGAGGGTGTTCCCATAGTCCAGTCGGCTGGTGACGAGTGCCTGGGTGACGGTCTTCCTGGTTTCAGTGGGGATCCATCTGAAGATCTTGCGGAGCATGCGCAGGGTGTTGAAGCATGAAGATGAGACGGCGTTGACTTGTCTGGTCATCGACAGGGAGGAGTCCAGGATGAAGCCCAGGTTGCATGCGTGGTCCGTTGGCTTGGGCGCGGTGCCCAGGGCCGGGGGCCACCAGGAGTCGTCCCAGGCGGAGGGTGATGAGCCCAGGATGAGGACTTCCGTCTTGTCTGAGTTCAGTTTAAGGCGGCTGTTCCTCATCCAGTCGGCGACGTCTCTCATCCCGTCGTGTAGGTTGGCTCTGGCGGTGGTGGGGTCGTTGGTGAGGGAGAGGATCAGCTGGGTGTCGTCGGCGGAAGGAAATTCAAGTTACTGGTAAGTACGGTTAAAATTACTTTTGAGGATCAGTACTGGGCTCAAAGATGCAGCACTGAGGTCTCTCCTGATGACAGGTGAGTAAATCGGAATTCGTAGTTCGGCTGATTTTAGAGGAATATTTGCACAATGGTGAAGGAAGGGGGTGGGGCCTGAAGTGACATGTCTGCAAACACGCCCTGTGGCGCGTTTTAAGTTGGAGAATTAATTCCTCCTCAATCCCGAGGGTCCCTAGGGGCCAACTAGCCCACCAGATACCTCCAGTATGCGCCAGAGAGCTGCGTTGCAGAGAGGTGTTCAGAGGCCACGCCCCTTTTACAACACTCTGCAACGCAGCTCCGTGGCGCTTACTGGAGGTACCTGGTGGGCTAGTTGGCCCCAGGGACCCTCAGGATTGAAGGGGATTTAATTCCCTATCTTAAAACGCGCCACGGGGCCTGTTTGCACACATGTCACCTCAGGCCCCGCCGCCTCCCTTCACCACTGTGCAAATGCGCCCGTGGTGCGTTTTAAGTCAGGGGATTAACTCCCGTTGAATCCTGAGGGTCCCTGGGGTGCAACTAGCCCACCAGCTACCTCCATTAAGCGCCACAGAGCTGCGTTGCAGAGAGGTGTAAAAAGGGGCGTGGCCTCAGAACACCTCTCTGCAACGCAGCCCCTGGCGCATACTGGAGGTTCCTGGTGGGCTAGTTGGCCCCCAGGGACCCCCAGTATTCAAGGGGAATTCGTTCCCCCTCTGCAAACGCGCCAGGGGGCGCGTTTGCAGAGTGCTGACAAGGAGTGGGCGTGGCCTCCGGCGCGATGCCGGAATTTTTTTTTGTTTTGTTTTTTAAAGGGGGCTGTGTGGCCCCCTTCTTTTTAATTATTTACCCCCTTTTTTTTTTTTTAAATGTGAACGGGAAGGGGACCGTGTGGGCCCCCCTCCCGTGGCCAATTTCGGCCCGGGGACCCCATCCCCCAGGTCATTGCCACCTTTTTTAAAAATTTTATTTTCATGGAGGGGGGCTGCGTTGCCCCCCTCCTCAGGCCTCCATAGGCCCCGGGGACCCCATCCCCCGGGGCCGGCCTTTTTAAAAAAAAAAATCCTAATTTGGGGAGGGGGGCCGCGTGGCCCCCCTCCCGGGCCACTACTTGCCCCGGGGACCCCATCCCCCGAGGCTGGCCCTATCCTTTGGGGTCCGTGGGGGGACCCCAACACCCCCACGGACCATGCCGGCTCCCAGCGTCCTGCGGGAACCGGCATTGCTCCCCGTGTGGAAAAGCAATGTGCTTTGGATATTGGAAGCGAGAGCAGGTTTCCAAAGCAGTTTGCAATGACAGGGCGGGAGCCGCAAGGCTCCCGTGCTGTCATAGCAAACTACAGTGTCCCGGGGGTAGGCACCCCGGGACACTGCAGGAGCCGGCCCTGGGGGGTGGCGGTCCCCAGGGCCACCACAGGCTCCAGGAGGGGGGCCGTGCGGCCCCCCTCCCTTCAATTGCACAGCCCCGGGGAGGTGGTGGTCCCCAGGGCTTCGGGGGTCCGAAGTGGACCCCCACATTTGTTTTCTAAGTGCCCCGGGGAGATGGCGGTCCCTGGGGCTTGTGGGGGGGCTGGAGCCCCCCACACAGGTGATTATTTTTAAAAAAAAGAAACCCCGGGGGGTGGCGGTCCCCGGGGCTGCGGGAGGGCGAAGAGCCCTCCCGCACCATTTTGTATTTAAAGCCCCGGGGGTGGTGGGCCCCGGGGCTTGGGGGGCCCCCCACATAAAACATAAACCTACCCCCTGCATGCCCCCGGGACTTGGGCCACCCAGGGGCAAAATTGAATTGAATCGCGGGAGACAGCGCTTCGATTTTTTTTTCCTTGTGGGACCCCCTGAGCAGACCTAGGGGGTCAGGGTGTTTCTACCCTGCCCCCTTTGTGCGTTTTGCGCACTTGTTTCTTGTGTTTTTTCTCGGCGGGATCCGCGCACCCTAAGCGCATCCCGCCGATTTTTTAAAAAATGCTTTTTTCTGCCCAGGGGTCTTTGTGGGACCCCCTGAGCAGACCTAGGGGGTCAGGGTGTTTCTACCCTGCCCCCTTTTGCGCTTTGCGCCTTGTTTCTGTCCCTCGGTTCTACCGAGGGACAAAATGGCTGCCAACACTTCCTGATTTGGAGTGTTGACAGCCACTTGACAGCCAATTAGCATGCAGCTCGTGATCGGGAGGGTACGCGGACCCTACTCGGCCATAGATATATATGTGACTTTACTTTTGATTTTCTCAGGAACTACTGAACGGATTTACACCATTTAAGCAAAAGGCACGACACTGAACCAAGGGCTACCTCTTTGCCAAATTTGGTGTAATTCCGTTCAGCAGTTCGGGCTGTAGCTGCGATGAAAGGATCCTATGGAAAAATGAATGGGGAAAACGCGTTTTGGGACCCCCCTTTTTTCTCAGCCCCCGCTTGACGAATCACCCCGAGACTTTCAGGGTAGGAGCGGACCGGAGCACCCCAACAAGTTGGAAGCTTTCGCGAAGATTCGTCAACCGGCGCAAGAGTTATTTCAAATAGAATGTTGCGGATTTCCTATGGAAAATAGGTCCTAACTATAACTATCTACTGGCGACCGCCAGTAGATTATATATATATATATATATATATATATATATATATATATATATATATATATATATTCACGATCCCTGCAGCTCCTCCTGGGAGATCCGCCCGTGGTTCAGTGGCGCGAAGTGCCGGTAGAGCTAAGCCGGCGTCACAATACCAGAAAAAGCTTCAATAATTCGCGCTCTCAGGTTCCGTTAGAAAGGAAAGATTTAATGCTCAAGGTAACGAATTTTGAAAGAAAACTTTCTTGATCAAGAAAGTTTTCTTTCGAAACGCGTTACCTTGAGCATTAAATCTTTCCTTTCTAACGGAACCTGAGAGCGAATTATTGAAGCTTTTTCTGATATATATAAATATAAATATATATATATATATATATGAACAAAGTTCGCCGCCACCATCGCCTCACACGGACAAAGGACGAAAAGCGGACCCAATGGTTCTTGGTGCAAATCAGGTTTAGTTTATTTTGTGCCCAGCAAATCCACCATTACGCGTTTCGACCCCCACTCGGGTCTTGATCACATGACGCGTTGCATAGTAAAACAAGCGACCTTTAAAGTGATATAGTGCAGGAAATGACGACATGAAGTCAAAGTGCAAAGTATGGTAACTGAAGAGTTACTCTTAGCAACATGTTAAATTCTATTGAATGTGCAAAGCTTTATGCATGTTTCAATAAATAAGCCAATAAATATATAAATATAAATAAATATGCTTATAAATGCTAAAACAGTTATTATAAAACACACAGGGGTCGATTCCGATCTCGGTCGGAGGCGCACCCAATACCATTCGGTCGGGAAAAAAGCCATGCGAAAGCCAGTTTCCCGACCGATCCGTACAGCACACCGAACGAGCAAGTACGATGCGCACAACAGCAAAAATTCCCGGCCGAGCCGTACTCACCCAAACCAGGTCCTGTTCTCCGACCGAGGCGAATCCGGAAACGCCGAATCGAGTCGCACGGAAGGGAAAATGCAGCCCCGTCCGGCCGGACAAGTACGATGCGCTTCCGTACGCGCCGAACCCGTCGCTACGCACGGCACGTCAAAGCATCCGGGAGAGGCGCACATAAGCTCCGAATCGCGCCACAACACGATCCACGGCTACGAGACGAACACAGCACAGACGAGGACGACGCGAAGCGACGAGGACGAAGCGAAGCGAAGCAATACGTAACCT
>CAWUFW010034381.1:0-11171 GCA_963921515.1 Calotriton arnoldi | reverse complement strand
GTATCCTCATCATTGTGATGGAATAGTTCCTAGAGTTACTGGCCCAATCCTCCAACATTTCTGGATCTGGATCTTTGTACGTAGGCATGATAAAAATCCTCATGCTTCTAGGGACTCTTTCTACATCAATATACTTATGGAGCGATTCTGCTTCCCACCACTTGGCCAGTTCTTTTTTTATTAAGCTTTTCCAACTTATTACATTTTTATTTTTAATTGATATCACTGTCTGTACTAATGCTGGAACTGGAAGTATCCAAATTCTGGGCAAAAAATAGTTTGCTAAATGCTTCTTTTCTTCTGACCTCTATACTAGAAAATATGTCTGTTGTACAATGTGTTTGAAGTAACAAACTCACAGTCTAACACATGTGCTGCCTTGATTGAGCACGCCTACTCAAAATGAATGGTAGTTCCACTACCAACATCACCTGTGCAATGCACAATGGTATAAGAGTAAATAGAGATCAACCAGGTACTGACCGCTTGCTTCGTATGACCACAGACCGGGTCCTCTCAATCAGACGCTTCTCCGTTTCAGCGGCTCAATGAAAATTGGCTCCGTACAGACTCCCGAAGCAGCGTTCTCCTCCATTGGGGTATCCCAGTGGTGAAACATTCAAGTGCCGTTTGCGGATAGAACCCTGATGATCTTCGTGTTTTTTTAGATCAGCATTCTCTGCTGTCCATCGAAACGAATGACACTTCTAGTTAAATTTATGCATTTGAATATAATTATTCTAAGCCTATTTGTCGAATTTTCTATGAGGGCACTGTTCGGGCAGCTCATTCTTGCATATGAGTGTGTGCGGTTCTGAATCATTATTTATGTTTCTATGTTATCTTTTTTATGTTTGTCTTTGTCCTTCCTTTTTCCCCTATCTTCTTTGTCTAGAGCTACTCTTTAATCTCTTGAGCTATATTTTTTCTTTCTCTTTTCTTTGCTGATTATGGATAATATTAATAGAATTAAAGTTGTTTCATTTAATGTTAAAGGTTTAAGGCACCCTGTTAAAAGAACTAAGATTTTAGATTATTTAGCCAGGGATAAGACAGACATTTGTCTACTTCAAAAAACTCATATTGATGATATAGTTTTATCATACATGAATAAACGTTGGGTTGGTAATATTATTTCTTCTCCTGCAGTCAATAAAAAGAATGGTGTTGCTATACTTCTTACAAAAAAGTTAAATGTTGAAATACTATCCAAATTTACCAATACAGAAGGTCGTTATATCATAGCACAAATGAAAATTGATACCGCCATTTTTCATGTAATTAACATTTATGGTCCAACAAATGATGATTCTAAATTTTGGTCTAGCTTTACTTCTGAAGTGATTAAAATGGGGAATGTTCCCTTATTATTGGTGGTGATTTTAACTTAATATGTGACCCCCTATTGAATAGACATTCTCAAACTAAATATCATCCCCCTAAAGCATATTTCACTTTAAAATCCAATTGGTAGAGATTTGGCATCTGCACCACCCAAAAGAGAAACAGTTTACATTTTTCTCTAACCCTCATAATTCTTACTCTCTAATTGACTATTTATTAATTTCTTGTTCACTAATTCAATCATTTTCTGATCCTATAATTCATAATATTGATATTTCAGATCATGCACTAATTTCAGGTGTTTTACAAATTAGTTCCATTCAACAATCCCACTCTCGCTGGCGTATGAATACGAATATTGTTCTTAATGAAAATAATAAATCCAAACTTTTATCAGCAATTCATGATTATTTTTCTTTAAACCCAGAAGGATCTACTTCACTTGTAAATTGTTGGGATGCATTTAAAGCATATGTCAGAGGGGCAACAATATCAATTATGGCACATGATAATAAAGCTTTTAGCGCTAAACTTAAAGAATTAGATAAAAACATAGCAAAATACGAACAGCCTTTTATTTCATCGAATGACAATAAATACAAAATGCAGTTGCAGAAATTTAGATATGAGTTAAGCTCATTGTTAAGTAAGAGAGCTGGTATACAAATTTCAAATAATAAGGCTAAATTTAATTTCAAAATTAATAGATCTGTACGGCTCTTAGCAAATTATTTACGTATTAAAAAAGATAAACTCCAAATTAATGCAATCCATGGCTCCAATGGTAAATTGGCATTATCCCATAATGAAACTGTTAATTAATTTATTTTTGATTTACTATTCAAATGTATATAGTAATCCCCCAGCTTCAGATATATCCAGTATTGATACTTTTTGCAATCTTGTGGCTTGCCTAAAATTACTCAGTCCGTGAATGAAACATTGGATGTACCAATTTCATTAGAAGAAATTAATTTAGCTATTAAATCTCTTAAACTGGCTAAATCACCTGGACCAGATGGTATTCCTGCTGAATTTTATAAAGAATTTCTCCTTACCTACTACCTCATTTACTTAAATTATTTTCTCACTTTAGTAATTCAGGATCTACTTCAGGATCCTTTACTGATGCTTTGATTGTAGTACTTCCAAAACCTAATAAAGACTGCACTATTGTTTCAAATTACCACCCTATTTCTTTAATTAAGCAATATTGTAAGCTTTATGCAAACATTCTTGCAATCAGATTGGCTTCTGTGCTTGATACTATTATTCACATTGATGAAACCGGTTTCATGAAATATAGACATTCTGTAAATAACACTAGATCATTATTTCATGTTATTGAAGCTGTGTCATCTTTGCATCTTCCCGCTGGTGTCCTTGCATTAGATGCTGAAAAACGTTTGACAAAGTACATTGGCAGTACATCAGTTTTTCGTACTTTATCTGCATTTAATTTTGGCCATTCCTTTATTCGTATGATTTCTGCACTCTATTCTGGTCCATCTGCTAGACTTTTCATTAATGGTTAACTGTCTAAAAATGTATTCCTTTTTAAAGGCACTCGTCAACGTTGTCCCTTGTCACCTTTACTCTTTCTCATTGCTATTGAACTTTTACTCATTGCCATCAGACAGTGCATAGAAATAAAAGGTATTACTATCAATGATGTTACTGTAAAAACTTCAGCTTACGCTGATGATGTATTATTATATTTTAGTAATCCTGATTCTTCCATTCCTCCCCTATTAAATATATTTCAAACATATTCCCAAATTTCCGGTTATACTCTATATACTAACAAGACTGAATTTTTTCCCTTAAATGTGTTTTGTACCCCTGATATGCTCCACAATAACAATATAATATGGCAAAAGGGCAAACTCAAATATCTTGGTATTTTATTCTCTCATACTATTAAACAATCGATTACATTGAATTAGGACTATATTCTTAACCATATTAATGACAAAATTCATAAGTGGTCTGCTTTACACTTTTCCTGGTGGGGGAAAATTGACTCTGTTAAAATGGTTATTGCTCCAAAAATATTTTATTTGTTATCTATGATACCTACTCAACTTCCACTTAAGTTTTATAAATCTTTAGACACTCTAATATCAAAATTCATTTGCAATAATAAAACACCCTGTATAAGCTATAGAAAATTGAAAATTGCAAAATGTAATGGTGGTTTTGGTTTACCGGATTTCTTTAACTATCATAAAGCATTTATTTTAAAACAAAGCGCCTTTTGGTTCACTAATACAGAGTTTAACAATACACCTTCATGGCTTTTCATTGAAAAAGTTTGATCTCCCTGTTTCCACTGCGTACGTTAATTACCATGTCCTCTTCTAAATCTTTAATACGAAGATCTGCAATACTAAAATCTACAAAATTATTATTGCAAGATTTAGATTCTCTTTTTCAAACACCTATTTCTCATACCTTAAATATATCCTTATGGTATAGTCCTGTTATTAAACTTAATAGAAATGTGCAATTTTGGCAATCTTGGATCAAAGCAGGTATTTTTTATTTAAAAGATATATATATATTGTAATAGTACTTTTTTACCTTTTGAAGAACTGCAACAAAAATGTATCTTACCTCCATCAGATATTTCTAAATACAAATTTTTATGTAATTCTAATCTTGATTCATTTCTCAGCAATTTTCCAATGGAAAACGTATCAGATTTAGAGAAGTATATTCAAACAATAGCTACTTCCTCTCATGCTGTGTCATTGTATTATAAAAATAACATGATATTATTTCTTCTTTTTGGAATAATGAACTTAATTTATCTTTTTCTCAAGACGTATGGAGGAAAGTATGGTTAAATAGCGTCTCTGGATGGTTACCGGTATCTTTATATCAAACTAATTCTTTCATACTATTTAATTGTTTATGGACTCTGTTAAAAATGTATAATGCAAAGCTATTTAATTGTTTATGGACTCTGTTAAAAATGTATAATGCAAAGCTATTAAATTCACCTAATATTTGGCACTGTAAATTGGTTCCAGGTTCGTTTAAACACATGCTTTTTGAATGTAATACTATCTTTAAATTTTGGAATGAGGTTTGGGATGTTATTATAAACATTTTTCATTTAGCGGATAAACTCTCATATAATATGTTGATTTGTAAATCGATTTTACTTTCAACTAAACTGTCAGATTCAACAACAAGCTCTTTGATTTCTTACTATCCGCTGCTCTAAAATCAGTTACTGCCAATTGGAAAAACGCTTCATTATTGTCACTTCATAACTGGTGGTCATGGATAATTTTTACCAGAAAAGGAGCAGATTTGAATATGTTGGGTGTTGTTCACAACACGTCTTCTTATCAGTTGTTTTGGAAACTACTTGACAATTATATAGCGATATATCATTAATATTTTATATTGTATAATAAGTAAAGTTTCTTAGATTTTTTTATGTAGCTGTTATAATATACTTGCTAAAACGAGCTGTTGCCCCCCCTCTTTTATTTTTAATTTTAGTTTCTATTACATTATAGTTATCGATGTATAGGTACAATGGATTATATTTATGAAATACTGTAAATTGCTATGTATACTATCAGTGCTCTTTTTTGTTTGGTCAATTGTTTTATCATAAATTCAATAAAAAATATTTTGAACACAGAACCTAATGCTTGCTGTTGCATGGTTGACTCCTGGCAAGCCGAGGCTGCACACTCGATCTTCATTAATGGCACATGCAAGGTTCTGACTTTGGGTGAAAGGTGATGTGGCGGGGCCCAGTACTTTTTGAAAAGTTCAAAAACACACGTGAATCCAGAGTTCCTGGGCTTTTTAGGCAGTGGTCTGAGCAGGGCTCTGGCGGTCCTCAACATTAACTCACACACTCCTCCTGGTAATAAGTATTCACTCAGATGCACTTTTTGCTGTTAGAATCGGTTGATATTAGACTGGCTTCTCCTGATGCGTTTCGGGCTTATCCTTTATCACGGATAAAGGAGTGAAGGTCTTACCCGATGTGATACAGCATACAATATGAACATTGAAAAAGGACAACTCTACATATTACCAATGAGATAGACAAGTGAAACAAATGTCATCTTGGAATGCATAAATCATATAGGCATCTTCCAGACACATCCTCCGGTTACGACGGGTTTATCCCAAGCATTTGGCTTGGCCCAGTGAATCTTACGCCTGACCTCACATCTCCAGACACGAGGATTGTGGATATTTGATCAGTTATTATCCTGCATCCTTAAAATTCCACAGAGGCCAGAAGTGTACATGTTTCTTGTTTGGACATTCTATTCATTATTCATTTATCATCCCGATTTTAAGCTAGTCATTCAAGACCTGAAGATATACAATTATATATGCGTTGTCCCTCTACACAGCTATCAGTTGCTGTTGCTTATTTCTAGTACTATTTTGGATCCAAATTCCCCTTTAAGGCAGTTTCCAGACATGATAGGTCTATCCAGTTGCTTGGTCATGATGATGTTTTTCAATGTGGTTTCCTGACGAAGGCGGCATGCTCGCCGAAACGCGCGTCGATATTTTGAAGAATCAGCACCACATTCATGTATTTGTTTATTGTTATGTCTTTCTATTTCTAGTAGAGTGGCTTTCATTTTGTTTAGGTGCATGTATTATTTCATTATTCTATTGATATGTCATGTATTAACATGAGCATTTATATATACAGTGTGTAGTGATATTATTCATCAAACAAGACAGAGATTGAAATTATTATCATTAAGAATGTAATCTCTGTCCAGAGGATTTAACACACTGACTTGCTATTTACTAATTGTATTGCCTGTTGTAGCGTTTAGCCACCTTTTTAACGATTTTGTAATAAAAATAAAATAGTATATTTTCCTAACTTTTCGGTACATTGAGTTGATCTCTTTTATCAAAATGTATTTGAAGGTCTGTCATCATAGGTGCTTGACCTACATGTTGCCTAGTGATTTAGTTCTGCTATTTGCATTTTCCCTGTCCTAGGAACGTTTGATAGTTGCATTATATTCAGTATGCAATGCAAGTTTTATAAATACAAGATGTATATTTTATTGAAAACAACCAAATATACAATGCTTTTCAGATTTCAAAGATAATTTTTCAAACATGATTAATAAACATGATTTCCGATTTGGTTTCTGTTATGTTGGCTAAATGTCCGTGCAAAAGAATACACCAACCCAGGTAAAAACTTTATGCAGCTCTCAGTATTGCTCATAGTGATTACAACAATAGCTCCCATGTAGATAACTGAGTTAAGTTGGTGCACAAGAGTTCTAATGGTTAAGCCCTCAATTCAACCACTCGATTCTGATTGCAAGGCACAAACAGAAGCCATGTTGGGTGTGCATTAGATCAAAATAATGCACAGGTGCTATGTAATGCGTCCAATGTACAAATTGTATAAATCCTAGCATACTGAGTATTGTAGACTTGCTTACAGTAGCGCATATGCTATGCTCTGTGGTATACATTCAAATATTATTGCACATATAAAATAAAATGGATTTGTCAGTCCCTAATGAAAAATCGCTCACAATCCGGTCCATGTGGGCAAATCTAGATGTGTCAGGTCTGGGAATAACTTCCTGAACTAAAATAAATTATTTGCATAAACCTGCCAAAAGTAATGCAGTACGTGAGCAAGTATTTATAATGCACCCTTGCTAAGTTCTTAATAATTGGGACATTATCCAAGTCTATGCTTCTGTGCTATTTGTATAATTGATGCGTTCCATGATGGCGTTTGTTTCACTTGTCTATCTCATTGGTAATGCGTGGATTTGTCCTTTTTCACTGTTTATATTGTATACTGTATCACATTAGGTGAGAGCTTCACTCCTTGACCTGTCAGAAAAGCTACGGCTGAAATGTGTCAGGAGTAGCCAATCTAAAATGAACCAATTCTTACAGGAGCGTCTGAGCGAGTCCTTATTACCAGGAGGAGTGTGTGAGATAATATATATATTTATGTACGGGAACCAGAGCATAGAACATGAGCGGTACTCCGGGAAAACAACTAACGTTCATGTGCTACTTCATATATTTAAGCCACTAATTCCGGGCATGTCATTTCTAAGTGAGCGCCATGTATAATGTTAACACACAAATGTTTTTTAACAGGAAATGTGAACACAAGTAAATTATGAAAACAATTGCAGTAAATAGAACTTTATTAGCAATTTCTTTTTAAAAACAGGTCGCTGTTATCAGCTTCCGCAATAAAGATGTGCAATGTGACGTAACTGTAGTAGTAATACATCCTTGCAAAGTTATATGTCTCCAACGTTAGTTTGCAATGTGTCATTTTTAGTGACTCTATATTTTGTAAATATGTAACCATCACTCTACGTAACTCTAGTAGCTATATGTCTTGTCATGTCTTCCATGTTACCTGTAATGTCTGATCGAATGTACTTCGCTCTGTTGTAAAGCAATCTGACACCTCAGGTTAAAGTACGCCCTATATAAAATCTCATAAAAAAATATATATTACAATAAACAAAAAAAATATTAGCAATTCAATTCTAAAACATTAAATAAATTGTCAAACAAATAAAGAAAACACATTTACAAAAAATATTATAAAAATTAGTTAAATATATAAACAAATACTATAAAATTAAAATTATACACAAATATTAAGAAATATTCAACCAATATTTGGAAATATATTGGAGTCTGAAATAATAGATATGCTATTCCCACTACATTTTATGCAACAGCGGAGAAATTGTAGGACTCCGGAGGGGTAAATTATATTATCCTCACCCCAGTCCGTACAACAGTAGGGGAAGCCTTGGACTTCGAAAGGGTTAAATTTACTATTCCCACTCCAGTCTAAACAACAGTATGGAAAGTAAGCCTGGGCGTAGTTCGCGAAGTAGCGCTACGCGAAGCTACGCAAAGTGCAGTTCGCACTTCGCGAGCTACGCGTAGCACTACGCGAACTGCGTAGTGCACTGTTCGCAATGATTGCACAGTGCCGGATGCTTGTCCGCACTGTGCAATCAATGAAAACGGCATCTTGCACAGTGCGAGCTGTCTTTTACTGCCGCTCGAGTAGATTTTTACTCGAGCTGCAGCTTTCTAAACGTGGACTGGTAGTTTCTCATTGCGAGCGGTCGCGAGCATACGCGACCACTCGCAATGAGAAACCTGACCTCCCCGCGTTGAGAATCTCGCCGGGAGGTTTATTTTCCACGCTTGCGATCGGCATCTTGATGTTGCTGATCGCGAACGAGGAAAAAGTCTCGCCGGGATGTCATTTTGCTTGCTCGCGGTCTCCAACTTGACGTTGAGGACCGCGAGCAAGCAAAAAATGACCGCTACGCTACGTGTTTTGCACTGTGCTACGTGCAATTCGCATTGTGCGAAGTAGCGCAAACTTCGCAAACTACGCGAGCGTAGCGTAGTGCTTTGCCCAGGGTTAATGGAAAGCGTTGGACTTCGTTAGAATTACATTTAATATTCCCAAACCTGTCTGTGCAACAGTAATGGAAGCGTTGGACTTCGGAGGGGTTAAATTTACTATTCCCACTACAGTCTGTGAACAGTAGGGAAAGAGTTGGATTTCAGAGGGATGAGATTTACTATTCCCACTTAAGTCTTTGCAATAATAGGGAAAGCATTGGTCTTCGGAGGGATAAGATTTACTATTTTAACACCAGTCTAAGCATCAGTAGGTAAATTACTTCACTTCAAACACATTACATACTTGAATAACCCTATTAATTTAGAACAAATATAAAACTCTAAATATAAACAGTATTACTTAACATAAAATATATATATATAAGAATTAAAACAATACACAACTATTATCCAATTTCCATAATTCATAAACAACGTAATAATTAATTTTAAATTAAAATATAATGCTAGTTTAATTATTACTTAATTTGCTTACCACCTTATACCCCTATAAATCCAGCAGCCCATCCTTGAAATATAAACAAAATATATAATTATAACACAAGTTACATACTTATTAATCAATTAAATATTCAATTATACATTCATATTTCTTATTTTTCAATTATTATTTAAGTAACTTCCCACCATGTACTCACACAAACCTAGCAACCTGCAACTAAAATATAACTAAAAGAAATCAATATTACAAAATGTACATAATTAATAATCAATTCAATAATTCAAAATACATTATTAACTAACTGTTAATTAAATATTAATTAATTACCTTCCCACTCAATACCCCTAAAAACCCAGCAGCCCACAACTAAAATATAACTAAAATACATAATTATTACACAATTGACATAATTAATAATCAATTAATTGTTAATTAATTATAGCTAATTAACTTCCAACCCTAATCTCCTACAAACGCAGGACTCACACCTGGCAAATAAGTAGAATAAATCAATATTACATAATAAACACGATGGGTAAGTAAGTAAACTTTGTGTGTGGTTAATTAAAACCATTACAAAAAATGTATATTAGATAAAATCATGTCGAAAACGTTTTGTTCACAAATGTTTAGAGGATTAACCGGCTTTGGCTGTAGCATTTGGCTGGATGGGGCCATCCCTGATTCGATTTATTTCCCCGGTACTGACAAACTTAAGGTTAGAATGAACAGAAGCTGTGGGGCAATTAAAAGTCAAAAACCTTGACAGGATCAATTTCCTTTTTTTTGTCTGTGTGTGCCAGAACCTGTTCCAGGGGCACCGTCTAACTGAGCAAATTATCATTCTTTTTTGTATTAGCAGTAGCTTTGTATTTACGTCACTAGGTCTTATGAAGTCTGTTAATGTGCAGCATTTTCCAGTTTGTTTTCTGCTTGTGTCAGAAATCTAATTAACTTCCCGTTTAGCTGCGGGTCCTTGGAATGAAAGCATGCAATCACAACCTGTCCCCGGGTATGGATCCCGCGGAGGTGTGATTTCAGTAAGCGTGCCTTCAACTCCTTTAAGTTGATGCACGAGCAGATGGTGGAAGGTGCAGGATTGCTGTCAGTATTCCTAACTGGTAGTTTAAAATGTTTTCTTTTATCTTCCTAGAGTATCCCAGGCTGAAGTATGACTGTATGCCAGGCAATTTGTAGCAGTTGATTGTCATCCAGGCATGGCTTCTACCAGCAAAGATGGTTTTATCTCCCACTAGGGAGAGTTTCCTTATTGCCTTTCGCACTGCTTGTTTGAAGACTGTGTGGGTGGTTTGGGCTTCCCAGAGCTCACAGAGACTGGTAGTTGTCAGGGAGTCCTATAGGAATTGTCTGGCCGGCAATGTCACTCTGAGCTGGAGCTGTTCCCAAAGCAGGTGATTTAAAGTATGTACGGATGCTTTCCTGATTTTATGCCAGCAGGTTATGTAGGACCCTTGTCTTGCTAGATGTTGTTTGGTGAGACCGAACTCTAACCAAATTTGTGCTGGAAAGACATAGGTTGGAATAACAAACCTAATTCTGAAGGCCCTGGCTACTGTGCTATCCAGAATTTTGGAGTCCCTTCCTCTCAGAGATTCACTTCCATATGTGATGGTAGGTAGAATTGTGGATTGTGCTACCTGGACTAGGGGGGAGAGCGCGAGGCCTGTTAGTTTAGATTTTAGCTACTTCAGCGTTGTTGCTATGGCCCTCACTTTTCTTCCAATCGTCTCAAGCTGGCTGGCGAATTGGCCACCATTGTCAATGATAACCCCGAAATATTTGTAATTGGTGATGTTCGCCAGGTGCCAGATATAATTGCGTCGCTTGCCCCTTTTTATTGTCAGTGTTTTGGTTTTCTCATGGTTCACTTCAAGTGAGTTTTCCAGGGGCTGTGGCCAAGCCAGCG
>CAWUFW010034380.1:0-11171 GCA_963921515.1 Calotriton arnoldi | reverse complement strand
CGTCCTGTAACTTCAATATACCATCATGTCCACTTTCCATGACTAAAGTCTGTGGATTTAAAAGTGACGATGGAGATGATTGTATACACTTCCCACATAATACTTATGGAGATTCTTTAAATATGGTATTAGCCAAATATGATCTCGATCTAATACAGAGTGCACCAGATAGGAATGGGAAGGAGATACCGACTTTCACTGGTAGAAACACTAGTACCATGATCGATCATGTTTTAGTTTCTGCAAATATTGTACATCTTTGTTTCACCCCGAGGCCCGCTCAACTATTACTTAGCGATCACAATTGCATTATTATGCCAACAGTGATCTGGGGGAACAAATTCATAATGCCACAAAAGGTTGTTAGAGATATTATTCCATTTAGACCGAATGGCAAGAGAATCAAATGGAAGGGCATTAATCCAGGCAAAGTTATAAGTAGTATCATTGTAGATTGTGGCAAGGAGATATTTGACTGTCTCGATGAAGAAGTTAAACCAACGATGATTTTAACTAATTTTTGTAAGATTAATGATAAAATTGACAGAATAATGACTGCCCCACTTAGAGAAAAATTGACTCAGTACAGGGGGTGGCTTAACCATGCATGTACTCAGTCTTTGAATCAGTTAAAACATGCACTTTGTAATAGACCCAGGGATAAGGTATTAGTTCAATGTTTAAGCTCTGAGTACAAATTAGTCCTAAAGCAGAAAAAAAGGGAGCTCCAAGAGGAAGCATGGGATAAATTAGCACTGGTCGCGGATACATTGAATAATAAGCTCTTTTGGGAGACTGTTAATTCGCCCTTCCTTAAAAATGACTTTGTACCAGAACTAATATCCCATGTAAGTTGTGAGGAATGGGTGCTATATTTTAACAGCATTTTTAATCCACCAGATTATGTACATGATGTACCCCAAAATCCTAGTACAATAGTACAACAATGGCCTATTATTCCCCTAAATATTACGATTGAGGAGGTAGAGCTAGGAATCAGGGGAAGTAAAGGTGGAAAAGCACCGGGCCCTGACGGTGTCCCCATAGATGTCTATAAAATGTTACCAGAACTATGGGGCCTGATATTGACTAGAGTTTTCAATGGAGCAGTTATCGAGCGTGCCCCGTTTACATGGGGCCAATCAGTTATTATCCCGATATATAAAAAAGGGAACAAATCCGAAGCAAAAAATGATCGCCCTATCTCCCTTTTGGACTCCTCAGTAAAAGTGATGAGTAGGGTTTTATTAGTTAGACTGGAGGAATGGGTTATGGAGAATGAGATTTTATCACAAGCACAATATGGTTTTAGGAAGGGGTTAGGTACGATTGAGCAATGTATTAGTCTTGAACTTTTAATTGGTAAATATACACATGCTAAATGCGGGAGTCTCTTTTTATGTTTTGCTGATCTTAGTAGTGCTTTTGATTTAGTCGATCATGCTCTCCTTTGGCCAGTTTTACTTAAACTTGGTGCCCCTGAACCTATCATCTATTTTCTTGCTAGGCTATATGAGAAATTATCAACCAGAGTTCGATATGGTCAGCGGGGTGAATGTATACCAAATTTTAAGGTTAAACGTGGCATCCGCCAAGGCTCTGTTTTAGCCCCCTTACTTTTTACCTGATTTATAAATGAGGTAGATGCCGTTCTTAAATTGGTGCCGGCGGATGCCCCCCAAGCCGCTGGACAGATTATACCAGTTTTACTGTACGCAGATGATGCTGTACTTTTATCTAGAACTCAGGTTGGTTTACAGCATTTAATTGATAGGTTCACAGATTTTATTAAGGCAAGGAAGTTGTTAATTAACAAGGCCAAAACATATACTATGGCATGTGGTGCAAAATTAAGGAAATCAAAAGCCTTTTTTATAGATGGCGCGAGAGTAGAAACCGTCGATAATTTTTGCTGTCTGGGTTTAACATTCACTGGCAATGGCCATTGGACAATCTGAACTGTCTAATGTACACGCCAAAATGTCAAAAAGTGTGCACGGGGTATTTCGATTTGCATCCAAACTGGGAGATCGTCGAATTAAAGATATGATAGCCATTTATAAAGCCAGGTGTACTTCCATCGCTCTATACGGTGCTGGGGAATGGGGCTTTAACCCTAGCCAAGAGCTACAAATAGAGGAAAATTCCTTTTTAAAGAAATTATTATGCCTTCCTGCATCTACCTCTACAGAATTAATTCATTGCGAAGTTGGCTTGAGATATTTGTCAGATTTGATTGCCCTAAGACCTTTAATGCTATGGAAATCAATCTGGTCCATAGAGGAGACAAAATATACTCAATTAATTATACAGGACTGTTTGAAGTTGGATAAATATTTAGAGATCCCATGGTTAAAATATATTGCTGATCCTTATAAAGATCTATTTATGATCACGATCCGGGAAAACCCTGCTGATGTGGTAGCTTTGACTAAACTCGAGATTAAGAACACATTTCTGGCCTATAAAAGTGAATGTAGGATGAGAATTGTCAGAGTTACAATCTACATATTTGCTGTATCAATCAACCATAGATACAGAGGGTTTCCAAAGTTATTTATCAACTGTCACGGGACAATCACATCGTTTTGAACTAACGAGGATGAGATTGGGTATAGTTCATCATTTGGTTGCATTCCCTAAAATGAAAATGAGCCCTCCTCCCCTATGTCCTTGTGATGAGCACTTCAAACAGAGCACTATGCACTTTTTATTATTATGTGGTCTATATTTGAATTACAGACTTGTTTATCTTAAACCTTTGTTCAAGAAATACAACGCAAATACCACCAAGGCAGCTATTAAATTATTGTTTACACTTAGAGACCCAAAGATATGTTTTTTTGTTGCAATGTTCATTTTAAAATCAATACATGCGAGGGAAAGTATTGTTTACTCTTAACTGTTTTTAACGATCTTATGCAATATTAATGTTGATTGTATTTGTGTAAATGAATTTATTTGTTGATGTATATATGTTGCTTTTCTGGTTGTCCCACAAACCGAATAAAGCTCGTTGAATTGAACTGAAATGAGTGCATTCCACAGAATTTGTGACACAGTGAGTAATGGTTTGAAGGAGACTGAAGGCTTGGTCTTGGACATAAAGGACACTATCCATGTTCTTTACCTGTATGACATGAAATAGAGGTACATCAATTACTTGTTTGTGAACTGACATGGACATTATGATTATTGTGCATCTTAATATTGCCTGTTTAAATAGACATGTCATTCCCTACCACCTTGATGCTCAGCCACTGTAGTTTTGGCTGTGTATTGTTCAGTTTGCAATACCATGTTTTCAATATGCAGGCATAGTCCAAGTTGTGTTGTCCATTTTGCAGTGCTCATCATATGTGCTGTGTCTTTGAATGTGTGTCCATGCATGTATTGTGACCATGTAACCTTCATGCGTTCCATCCTTTGTGTTTGCACATATCATTGTGTACATATTGTGATATGTCTCAGCATTTCTTTCCTGGAGCCTTGGTGATTGAAAGTGTGAGTAGTCAGACACGTATGTGAGCATAGCTATGTGTACAGTTGATATGACTTACGGAACAGTGTAGACATGGCTGCCAAGTGCGGAATGGTGTGAGAGCAGTGTTACATGCTATTCAGTGTTAAAGCAAGAGAGAATGGTAGGGCTAGCTACCCACCTGTAAGGTGAAGCAGAGGAATGAGATGGCTTCAAAATGGCTCTGGGGTGGGAGGAGTGTTCCATCCTGTTCAGGGGTGAGGCAAGAGGGTCTGGTGGGAGTTGTAGTGCTGGCTGCCTGTCCCACTCCCCCCTCGTAAGATGGCTACCTAACTGTAAGGTGTAGCAGAGGAGTGTAATGGCTGCCACATGGCTCTATAATGGGAGTAGTGTTACATACTGTTCAGGGGTGAGGCAAGAGGGCCTGGTGGGAGTTGTAGTGGTGTTCACCTGTCCCCACACCCCTCTAGTAAGATGGCTACCTACCTGTAAGGTGAAGCAGGGGATTGTAATGGCTGCCAAGTAAGGAATTGGGTTGAAACAGTGGGTAGTACATTTGTGAGCATTGGACATGATAGTCTATGTCAATGGTTGTGAAAAACAGTACATGACAGTGTGGTGGCAGTTTTGTAGTTGGTACTTACCATTCTCACTCCCCCAGCTATTCCTGTGAAACTCTCTGGATGCAGGATGGAAAGCACCTTCTTCTCCCATTCAGTGAATGTTAGTAGAGGAACAAGAGGGCCCCCACCAGTCCTCTGAGCCGCCTCATGGCTCCTGTTGGCCTGGTGTTTTACCCGGGCCTTGAGGTCATGTCCTCCTTTGTGCGCGGGGTTGAACCTACTGCATTGACTTTGTTAACTATCCTGTCCCGCATTTGATTCTTCCTGACAAGTGGGACCTGTCAGACTAGGATTCCAAACAAATGTGGTTCAACTCTAATGATCTCATCTACCATCACTGACAAGTCTTTGTCAGAGAATTTGGGCATTTTTTTCTGTGACATGGTGAACAGTGTGATAAAGGAATACCAGTGAAAATCAGAATGTGGTGGTGTAGGTGGGAAAGGTGTGTCAGATGTGTGGGTGAGAAGGCTTGGTGTGTGGAGATAGGTAGGTGTGATGGTGCAGTGTGATATGTCTCCTCTACTAGCAGTTGTGTTGTGTGGGCCTTCAATGCTGTCTTTTTGCAAAGGATGCTGGTCAGGGAAGGGGTGTATTTTATACTCTGTAATGTGGGTGTGTCCACCTGAGGAATGACCATCAGCTGTGTTTTTCCTTGCTGACTTTGCTATTGCCAGTTTTTTTATGTTGGCTTAGTAGGACTGTTAGCAGAGTTCGTTGCAACAGGACCGTTGTCTCATCATAATTTCCTCAAGGGTCATGCGGCTGTGAAATCGGCATTTGGGTATGGAGATGGTGCCTTTCCGACCGCTTCGGTCGGAGTTTCAGGCTTTCCAAACGTGGCGGATGGATTTTTGATAATTCCTACATCTGCGGTCGGATTTTTCAGAACATGTATTGTAATGGGACCGTTAGGTATTCCCCGGACCTGGTGGGTGGTTTATTTCCTATACTACAGCGGTTGGATGGCTTTTCTGACTGCCATCGTAATGAGCCGCCAGGTTCCCAGTGCCAGATCTCTTTCCTCAAAACTGTACCACGATTGGCACAACTTCAAAAACCCCTGTAAGTCCCTAGTAAGTTGTACCCCTGGTACCTACGGCACTGGGACTTTAAGAGGGTCCAATAGGGTAGCAACACAAATTGTGCCACCCTAGGGACCCCTCACCAAGGCTACATAGACTGCCATTGCAGGCTGCGTGTCTTGTGCAGAGAAGACTGAAGAGTCGACATGGCACACACCGCCCTGTGTGCCATGTCTTACAGAACGGCATGAGATATAGGTAGGCCACCCCTACTGCCGGCCTTCTAGCTCTAAGGCAGGGTGCACTATATCCCATGTGAAGACATGTCTGCATAAGTAAATGTGACAATACTATATCAAGTCCATTCTTGCACAGGGAAGCCATAGAGAGTACATGAGCTGAATACCCATCATTACGAATTTCCTAGCTCCAAGATGACTTCACTGTACCTTAAGATGTTTGGTACCAAACATCTTGTCTTAATAAATCCTCATTGATGCCATTGTGGGATTTATTAATAAATGTACCCAGGAGACCCTTTAGAGGGTCCCCTGTAAACCTACCCAGAAATGGTGTGGTCTCTGACTAGCCTTAGCCAGCCTGTCCCTACCAGACATGTTTGTGGCCCCATCGGGTGAGAGCCAATGCTCTGAGAGGGCAGGAACAAAGTCTGCTCTGGGTGGAGGTGGTCATACCTTCCCCCAAGCAGGAATTGCATCGCAGTGCGGGAAGCTTCAAAGGCAGTGCCACCTTTGAAGCCTGCACCAGGCCATCTGCTGTTAGGAGCAGATGCCAACTCCCCTGTCTTGCTCCCCCTTTGGCAGGAGGACAGGCAGGAAATTTAGTAACATTAGGAAGTGAGCCCACTCCTAGCCAGCACCACCCCTCAGGTAGGGCAGCTGAAGTGAGCCCCCCCAAATCACTTTCCTCCATCTTGCTTTGGAGGAAAATAGCCAATCAGCATTAGGGTTGTGCCCCTCCCACTGGAGGTGGACACATAGATAGTGTAGACATCCTAAAGGTAGGTAGCCCATTGGCTACTACCTGTTGCTCACTTTAACACCCCTAAATTTAGTATTTAGGTGGCTCCCAGAGACCCTGAACTTAAATTCGACAGACAAGAAGAAGAAAAAGACAAAGAAGACCAGCTGCCCGAGAAATGAAGCCATGCTGCAGAAGAAATTGGCGCAAACACTGCCTGCTGCCTCTAGGACTCGATAATTGTGGTGTGCTGTGTTGTCCTGGACTTGTGAAGACTCCAAGAACCCCGGAGCTCCTCCAGCCTTTGAGAAATCACCCAGAACCTCCCCTGGTGTGAAGGCATCGATGCCGCTGAGTCCGGTTTGTCGACGTGCCGCTCCCCGACGACTTCGATGCAGTACCCACACCAAAAGATGTACACCAGCTCTGGAGGGTCAGGTCTGCCTCCCCCCACCACGTTTGGAGACACCAGGGCCTACCGGAGCTGCACCGTATTAATACCTGGGGTACCTAACCTCCTACAGCCAACAACGAGACAGAGAGTCCATTCCAGACTCCAGCGGTTCCAGAAGCAAGCACCCATCGAGGGATGTCGAGACCCACATCCTGAGTGGCCCAGCTGTCCCGAAATTGCCTCTCTGACCGCGAGGACTTCTCGGAGCACAACACCTGGCTGACCTAACTGCTCTTCACCCGGCCCCACTGGCCCCGGTAACAACGAACAAGCTTCCATGGTTCTGCGCACCTTGTGCCCTCCCCCTCTAGTGGGACCTTACCTCTAAGACCTCCTGTGCAGTGTCTTTCCGAGTGGACCCCCTTCATCGCAGCACACCAGCTACCAATACCCTCAACACCCTGCTCCAAGCCAAATCCTGGCACTCCTGACCTTTTGCTGCCGGAACTTTGGACCTGGTCCAGCTTTCGACCTAAAATGAGAAGGTGAAATTCGTGAAAGTATTTCCTGATTTTATATCCATTTTTCTGCTCTTCTCCATTGACTTCAATGGTGAGTAAATGCGCACAAAAAGTGATAAAAATGTCGAACTCTTGAATAACGTAACTCCTAAAGTACTTACTGTGGATCAAAGCTCTTGGTCTTAAAAAAAACATAAAAATCAATATTATTTTTATAAATCGGTGTCGGATTTATTCTTGAGTGTGAGTCTCATCTATTGCCTTTGAGTACAACAAATGCTTAGCACTACCCTCTGATAAGCCTAACTGCTCCCCGACACTACCACAAAAAGAGCACTAGTATTATCTACTTTAACCTCTGTGTACCAATAAGGGATCCACTGGACTCTCTGCACAGTGTACTTTGTTTTAGTACAATAAATAGACAGCCTGCTTCCTGCAACTCCTCACAGTTGTGACAGTTCAGGTGCAAATCATCTCCCTCTGACTATAAAGGCAGCATGATACAAGTGCTTAAACTTTACAGGGCTCCATCCAAAATTCGGTTTATCTTTATCACCTTGAGTGAAGGCCTTCCAATTGAGGCATGTAGAGTAGCCTTTCGAGTAGCACTTTTGAAGATACAGAGTAATCTACACCATCACAATGGGATAAATTGATAAACTCGTTGTTAGTGTTTCCTGTGGCTGCTCCTGTTTTCCTGCCAATGTTGCTGATGGATGACTGTTACAATATTTTGCGTTATATGTGTGAACTTTAAAATATAAAATCCATGCATGTACATGATCCAGAGCTCGGTGGTTGCATTGCACAGTTAGTTTTATTAAATTATGTAAGTAAATATTGTTTTATTTCAGGATCTGTTTTATTGTTTTGTGATTGTGCATCAGAAACAGTGTTTGTGTACTCCTTGCCTTGTTCTAAATTTATTTTTGCGAGTCACATGGAGCGTGGATAAGAAATAACTTGGAACAATGCTGTAGCTCAGCCAAATATATTACTTAGTTCTTGAGAAATGTTTTCTATAAATTCAGTACAATGTGTAATTCTACCTGCCCATATCCCCAGCTTGCCTCCTTTGCACTTATTTTGTTGAGATGTTGTTAGACAAATAGTGATATATCTGCAATAGCACAATGGGAAAATGTTTTACTGATGTACTTCATATGAAAGCCGTATAGCTCCTAGCTAGGGCTGGCCTTACTAGGCCACCAGTTAGTTTAAGTCCAGACAGGATATTAGAGTATCCACAATGAGTTTGTAAAAGGCTATTTTGCATATGATGAATAGTAGGTAAAAGTAATTAGATGTCTCTTGTTCATTCTGACAACCCAAAGAGATTTTACTATTCAGTGACCCAATCAGTTAAGCCCTAAATGAGACTTAAACATTTCAAATAAATTCCAGCTTTTGAGAAGAATTTATTTTCCACTATGAAAATCCAGTCATATGTATATACAGAGATATTGAATGAATTAGGCCTATAAACTGAAGGGATAAGTGCAGGAGAGCAGGAATGTGACAGCAGAACTATGTCTGCGTGTTACTATCCGTTATAAATGGCAAAATAGACTTTGATAGCAATATGATTGCAATAAACTGCAAACGTTTTTTTTATTGGTAGAGCTTCTCCATTTTTCACACATTTAACTAGAAATCAATTTTTTGTTTTCATCTGAAGAGGCAAGTGGCGAAAGATTGCATAGGGGAATAGGGGTAAAGAGCTATTTTGACAATGTATTTATTATAAAAGGCTGCATGTTGTTTGGCTCCTAGCCAGTCAACATCTAGCAGGGAATTCATCGCCAATGAACTGGGGCTCATTGGGACACAACCCACATACACATTTTGGACTAACTTAGCTCACAGAGTGTGACAACAGCTTCAGATCGTTTTTTTTAAACGCTCTATTGCAGTATTTTTAACGTTTTCATCATGCTTAAAATGGTTTTGTTTTTTGCCTACTTTTATCTAATGGTAGAAACTGTTCCAGTCGCGGCTGGCATGACTCGCGGGTGGGGGGGGCTGGTGGGGGAGTCACACGGGGGTTCGCGCAGGGGGTGGAGGGGGAATTTAATTTAAAAAATACAAATAAACTTACCTTCCTGGGTCCCGCGTCATCTCAGCTCCTGGCTGGGTCCAGTGGAACACGAAGCAGGCAGCCTCCCTCCCCTTCCCTACGCCAATCACAACGCTGCAATGACAACTCTGTGATTGATGCGGATGGCGCCCAGTCAGGTACCTAAGTGGAGGCCATTTTCTCCATATAGGCTGCATGCAGCCTACATAGCTCTAAACATTTGATATGCCTGTTGCTCAATGGATTGGTAAACTTAATATCTGCTTTTATGTTAGGGAGACTGTCTTAAAAAAGTCCAAAGTTTTTTTCTGTTCCTCAGAGAGATACAGAATTACCAGATACAGAAAATGTTGGCTACGAATTATCCCCACATCAGGATGTCATCTTTAAAGGCATTATTATCAGGTCATGCCCACCTCTGTTCAAAGCAGTCCCGGTACCTAAAACGCAGGTGCCCCCTTGCAAAACCAGGTATCACACAAGTGAGGTACTTTTTTTATCTGGAGACTTTGAAGAATGCTGGGTGGGTGGAAGTTTGTGGATTCACGCAGATTCCAGAACTTTCCATCACAGTAATGTGAGGTATTTTATTTTTACAAAGTTTGAGGTTTGTAAGGGATTCTGGGTAACAGAACCTGGTGAGAGGCACACAAGTTACCCCATCCTGGATTTCCCTGGCTGTCTAGTTTTAAAAAATGTTTAGGTTTTGTTAGGTTTCCTTAGGTGCTGGCAGAGCTAGGGTCCAAAATCCACAGCTAGGCACATAAGAAAAAGAGGGTACGTTTTCACTGGAAAAATGTGATGTGTCCATGTTGCGTTTTGGGCTGTTTCCTGTCGCGGGTACTAGGCCTACCCACACAAGTGAGGTACCATTTTTATTGAGAGAATTCGCAGAATGTTGGGTGGGTCGAAGTTTGTGGATCCATGCAGATTCTAGAACTTTCCATTACAGAAATGTGAGGAAAATGTGTTTTTTTACAGTGTTTGAGGTTTGCAAGGGATTCTGGGTAACAGAACCTGGTGAGAGCCACGCAAGTCACCACATCCTGGATTCCCCTGGGTGTCTAGTTTTTAAAAATGTATAGGTTTGCTAGGTTTCCTTAGGGTGCCGGTAGAGCTAGGGTCCAAAATCCACAGCTAGGCACATTGCAAAAAAGGGTCAGTTTTCACTGGAAAAATTTGATGTGTCTACGTTGTGTTTTGGGCTGTTTCCTGTCACGGGTACTAGGCCTACCCACACAAGTGAGATACCATTTTTATCAAGAGACTTGGGGGAATGCTGGGTTGCTGGAAGTTTGTTGCTCCCCTTAGATTCCAGAACTTTTCATCACAGAAATGTGAGGAAAATGTTTTTTTTAGTAAGTTTGAGGTTTGCAAGGGATTCTGGGTAACAGAACCTGGTGAGAGGCACACAAGTTACCCCATCCTGGATTCCCTTCGTGTCTAGTTTTCAAAAATGTACAGGTTTGCGAGGGCCCAAAAACCACAGCTAGGCACATTGCGAAAAAAAGGTCAGTGCCCAGTGGACGTTCTGCCACCCTGGGGGGCAGATCGGGGACTATTGCCTCGATATGCCCCTAAGGAGGGCAGAAAGACTGTGGCTATTTTTTTTGGGGGGGTGGAGGCATTGATATGCCCTTTCTGGGCAGCCCCCAACCCTACGTACAAAAAAGCCAACGTAATCCCTGGTGCCTAGTAGGCTCTCTGCCCCCTTGGGGGGGGGGGCAGATCAGGGGCTGTTGCCCTATGTGTGAGAAGTTGGCCTGGTATATGCTGTCCACTAATTATAGGGGCACCTTGTACCAGTCCAAACAACCCTTATTGGAGTTAGGTTAAAGACAACCTTTATTGAAAGCTATCCTAGTGGTAGCTATGGAGAGCAGCCTTCAGGCTAAGTCTTGAAGGAATGTAAAGCAGCTTGTTTTACCAGTCTATAATCTCTTGAGTGACCAAATGAAAGAGGACCACACCAGGTATATATTCAAAATATATGTATTTATTGCTAAACACACCCCTCTAGTCTCTTTATGAGGCTAGAGTTCTAAGTACACAAGTTATAAGTTAAT
>CAWUFW010034379.1:0-11173 GCA_963921515.1 Calotriton arnoldi | reverse complement strand
TAGCGAAGCTTGGGGGGCCCCCTGCAAAGCACATGGAGGGGCCCCCCCCCAGCCGTGACCCAGCCTACCACTTTGCCCCCACCACCCAAAAATCTGGTATATTTTGATCTGAAACCTCCAACATTTAATTAAATGCCTCTATATAGTCTTGCTCAAAAGTTCTAATGAGAAAGTGGGAAAACACTCTCAACATATAAGCTACGCCATTTGTAACAATACTGTCAAAAGCAGATTATTTAACTGAGGCAGCAATCAGAACAATGCCAAGGAGCGATCCTATTGTCTCGGGAACTGCCTCTGGCTGAAGAACAAAGAACATACCTGAAGGGTTCTGAATTAGAATTTGCATTAATGGACAGCAGCTTGAAGCTTTGAAAGACAAACCCAGACCTGCAGTTCCATAGAAAGCACGACTGACAATATGCATGAGAAGTACACTAAGATATAACGCCGTATCCTGTGAAATTCAAGAGAAATAGACTGGTTAATTATAGTGGGCACCTTGCACCAGTCCAAACAACCCCTTATTGGAGATAGGTTAAAGACAACCTTATTGAAAGCTATCCTAGTGGTAGCTATGGAGAGCAGCCTTCAGGCTAAGTCTTGAAGGAATGTAAAGCAGCTTGTTTTACCAGTCTATAATCTCTTGAGTGACCAAATGAAAGAGCACCACACCAGGTATATATTCAAAATATATGTATTTATTACTAAACACACCCCTCTAGTCTCTTTATGAGGCTAGAGTTCGAAGTACATAAGTTATAAGATCTTAAATCACAGTAATAGCACAAATACACGTTTGGGCCCTAGGGGCGTACCAAACCATATACCAATAAAGTGGTATGCGAACCACGACTGAACTAGACACTAGGCCTAGAGCCTCTAGAAGTGCTTGGACCACAAGGAACCACCCAAGGTAGTGACACAGGGGACCCACGGGAGACGCGTGCAGTGTAAATACACAACCGCGATACGCCGTTAACTTCTATGGAGAAAGTCGGGATCGGGAAAATAGAGGAAAGGGACACTTAAAAGAGGACTAGGACAAAACCCTTTGAGATCTAGGACTTTGAAGAGTCTCTACCCACGGGAGCACCGGAGTACTCGTGTTACCTCACCCAGGGAAGCCGGGTGCATAGGTGCCTTTCGGGGTCGGGTTTCGTCGTCGATTCGAATGGCGATCTGCTGCAAAGTGCTGCTGGCGGCCAAGAGAAAAGTGTCCGGGTGGATCCAAGAGTGGATCGGAGTTCTGGTGAACCTGAAAGCAGAGGGGACAGAGTCTGGGTCACTAGCCAGTGACCAGGAAGGCGATGGACAGATGCCCACCGATGTCGAGTGCTTCAGGTGCGTTGACGGTCGTCTTGACTCTTCAGCCACGAGGTCCGGGAGGCGTTGTCGGCGACCAGGAGCAGGATTCGGGCTGGTACTCGATGTCTGTCGAGTGCTGAGGTGTCGGCGACCGGATTGGACCCAACAAGCCTTGGCAACGGCAAGTCTCGAGTAAGATGTAGATCGTCGATGGTGCAGACCAGCAAGGTCTGTGGAACTCACCCAGCAAGGGTAAGTGAGGGCAGGCCTGGAGCAACCAGGATGCCAAGTAAGAAAAGGATTGGCCTTCGTTAAGGGCTACTAGCCAACGGGCTAGCGACCGCGAAGGAGCCTCGTGACGCCGCACGTGGAGCTGGCTTACAGGACACTCGTGGAGTGGGGGCCAGTGATCTTCGGTGCAGGTGGTGCTGGAGGCTAGGGCTACTCGGAGCCCAAAGCACGACTTCTTGGGAGACCCAGAAGATGATGCACTTGCAAATGTGCTCGGTGTCCAGGGGTCACGGTCTCAAGTCACCCACGATAGCCACGGGCCTCAGCTTTGCTGGGGACTCAGGGTAGCCTCGGGGAAGTCTGAGAATCCACCTCTGGTGATGCGATGACTTCGGCGTCCGACGGGAGCTTCAGAAATGCGAACCGGACAGATGCTTCTTTGGTGCCTGCCAAGCAGGGGAGTCACTCCTTGACCCCAAGGGAGATTCTTCAGTCCTCTAATCTTGTCGTAGAGCGTCGAAGGTCCAGGATTCAGTTTCAGAGTTTCGTCCAGGTATAATCTAAAGTCCTAAGGACTGGGTTCCTACCTTTATTCTAAAAATAGGGGTTGGACTACTCTGTGGCCCCACCTATGGGTGGGTCAGGGCAGAGGGGTGGCTACACCCCTTTCCCTTTGTCCAGTTCGCGCCAAAGCAGGGGCTGCAAGCCCCTGATCCGGTTTGAACTGGGGTATGCACAGGGACACCAAATGTGCCCCCAGTGCAGGACTTCAAAGCACCCGAAAGTGCTCCCGCCCAGCCCCAATACACATTATCCTGTCTGGGGAGGTGGTCACACCTCCCTGGGACAGGAAACCTATTGTCCAGGCCTCCCCTGCCGGAGTTTCGTCCAGCAGCAGGAGGCCAGACTCGTGTCTGTGGCAGCAGCATCCATTTTGTGATGCCAGGGCTCTGGAAAGAAGTTACCGGACTCGTCAGAGTTAACATGTCTTTCCCTCTAGAAGGGTGGAATGCTACCCCCGCCGCCAGGATTGGCGGGGGGTAGTATTCCAAGATGTTTGACACCAAACACGACATGTTTAGGTGCAGCCATTCCAAAGTTAGCATTTTACCGCGAGGATATAATGCGCTTAAGAGTATATGGTCAGGCTGCACTACAAACAGCATCAGAGATGGTCTCCGAACGCTGCAGAGGGGCCCTGCTCATGCAGGGGCACCCTCTCACATAGGAACCATGCACTCTGCCTTTAGGATTGATAAGGCCTGCCTTAGGAGTGACTTATAGGTTTATATGTGTGTATGTATTTCGTGATATAGGTAACCTATATCACAGTAAGGGGTGCATGCACCACCTTACCCAGGCTGCAGTAGCAGACCTGTGGTGTCAGTTTGGATGGCCTTCCAGGGGTGGCATAATACATGCTGCAGCCCCTGGCAGGCCTCTGAGGTACCTATGCCCTTGGTACATAGTATACCATATACTAGGGACTTATAAGGGCACTCCAGATCCCAATCAGTGATGTGCCTAAGGCACATGGAAACCATTTTAGAGAGGAAGCAGCTAGGCTGGGGTTCTGATTAGCAGGGCCCCAGCCAGACTAATGTCGAAAAACAGTGAAGCATCAGCAAAAGTGGGGGTACCCATGTGAAGCAGATCCTACTCTCCTACACAACCCCCCCAAACGTAGGGACATTAAACTAACCTTGCCCAGTTAAGTCTTCATGTTCTAAGTGGAAATACCTAGAGAGTCCATCTGCATTCGCATGGTTACTCCCAGGCCTATGTTCCACTGTAAAGTCCATCCCCTGTAGGGAAATGGACCACCTAAGCAGTTTGGGGTTTTCACCCTTCATTTGTTTTAGCCATAAGAGGGGCTTATGGTCTGTCTGAACCAGGAAGTGTGTACCAAACAAGTATGGCCTCAACTTCTTCAGAGCCCAGACCACAGCAAAGGCCTCCTCTCTATGGCTGACCAACGTTTCTCTCTAGGGGTCAGCCTTCTGCTAATAAAAGCTACTGGCTGATCCTGACCTTCTTCATTCAATTGTGACAGTACAGCCCCTACCCCCAATTCAGATGCATCAGTTTGAACAATGAACTTCTTGGAGTAATCAGGACTCTGCAGAATTGGAGCAGTGCACATGGCCTGCTTGAGGTCATCAAATGCCTTTTGACAGCTAACTGTCCACTGAACCTTTTTGGGCATTTTCTTAGAAGTTAAGTCATTCAAGGGTGTCACTATTGATCCATACCCCTTGACAAATCTCCTATAGTACCCAGTCAGGCCTAAGAAGGCTCTCACCTGAGTCTGGGTAGTGGGAGCAGTCCAGTCCATGATGGTCTGGATCTTGCTCTGCAAAGGTTGAACCTGGCCTCCACCCACAAGGTGGCCCAGGTACACAACCTGACTCTGCCCTATCTGGCACTTAGTGGCCTTGATAGTCAGGCCTGCCTTTTGCAGGGCCTGTAAAACATTCCTGAGGTGGACCAGGTGATCCTCCCAGGTGGAGCTAAAGACAGCAATATCATCTAGATAAGCTGCACTATAGGCTTCCAGTCCTGTGAGAACTGTATTCACCAACCTCTGGAAAGTGGCAGGTGCATTTTTCAGACCAAAGGGCATTACCACAAATTGATAATGCCCACTAGGGGTTGAAAATGCTGTTTTGGGCTTTGCAGTATCAGCTAGTCTGATCTGCCAGTAGCCAGCTGTTAGGTCAAATGTGCTGAGATATTTGGCAGAGGCCAAAGTATCTATGAGCTCATCTGCCCTGGGTATTGGATGGGCATCAGTCCTAGTGACTGCATTGAGACCCCTGTAGTCTACACAAAACCTCATCTCTCTTTTTCCACCACTGGTGTGAGGTTTCGGTACTAGGACTACTGGACTAGCCCAAGGGCTATCTGAGGGTTCAATTACTCCCAATTCCAACATTTTCTGGACTTCAGTCCTGATACAGTCCCTGACATGGTCAGGTTGCCTATAAATCTTGTTTTTAATAGGCAGACTGTCCCCAGTGTCCACTTCATGAGTGCACCAGGTGGTCTGACTGGGTGTCAGTGAAAACATATGTCGAAACTGATTGAGGACTTGCCTGCAATCAGTTTGTTGCTGGGTAGTGAGGCTGCCTGCCAAGGCTACACCATCAACTGACCCATCGTCAGGGTTCTGTGAGAGCAGGTCAGGGAGTGGGTCACTCTCTTCCTCCTGCCCTTCATCAGTAGCCATGAGCAAGCCCATGTCTGCCCTGTCCACATATGGTTTTAACCTGTTGACATGGAGAACCCTGTGGGGACTCCTGGGTGTTCCTAGGTCCACTAAATAAGTGACCTCACCCTTCTGCTCAACAATAGTGTGGGGTCCACTCCATTTATCTTGGAGAGCTGCTGGGGCCACTGGCTCCAACACCCACACCTTCTGTCCTGGCTGGTAAACAGTCAGAACAGCTCTTTGGTCATGCCAGGCCTTTGAAGTTCCTGGCTAGCCTCAAGGTTTTTGGTTGCCTTTTTCATGTACTCAGCCATCCTGGAGCGGAGACCAAGTACATAGTCCACTATATCTTGCTTTGGGGGCTTGAGAGGTAACTCCCATCCTTCCTTCACCAAGCACAGTGGACCCCTCACAGGGTGGCCAAACAGAAGTTCAAAAGGGCTGTAACCAACCCCTTCTGAGGCACCTCCCTATATGCGAATAAAAGGCAGGGCAAGAGTATGTCCCATCTACGCCTAAGCTTTTCTGGGAGCCCTTTAATCATGCCCTTCAAGGTTTTGTTGAATCTCTCAACTAAACCATTGCATTGTGGGTGATAGGGTGTGGTGAACTTATAAGTCACTCCACACTCCTTCCACATTGCTTTCAAGTACCCAGACATGAAGTTAGCACCCCTGTCTGATACTACCTCCTTAGGAAAGCCCACTCTTGAGAAGATTCCCAGGAGGGCCCTTGCCACCACAGGTGCTGTAGTGGTCCTGAGGGGAATAGCTTCTGGGTACCTGGTGGCATGATCCACTACCACCAGGATAAACCTGTGCCCAGAGGCTGTTTGGGGATCCATGGGACCAACAATGTCAATCCCTACCCTCTCAAAGGGCACCCCCACCACAGGTAGTGGTATCAGGGGGCCTTTGTAGTGCCACCTGCTTTGCCACTGGCTTGGCAGGTTACACAGGAGCGACAAAACTCCTTACTGTCTTCAGACATGTGGGGCCAGTGAAAGTGAGGGACAATTCTGTCCCAAGTCTTGTTCTGGCCCAGGTGACCTGCTAAGGGAATATCATGGGCTAGGGTCAATAGGAAGCCCCTGAACTTCAAAGGTATTACCAACCTCCTGGTAGCACCAGGCTTGGGGTCTCTACTCTCTGAGTACAGGAGTCCATCATCCCAATACACTGTATGGGGACCACTAGCTTTCCCAGCAGCCTCAGCAGCAGCTTGCTGTCTGAGGGGTTCAAGGGAGGGGCAGCTCTGCTGCTCCTGGCTCAGATCTGCCCTAGAAGGTCCCCCTGTCCCCAAGAACTCAACCTGGTCAGGTTCAAGTTCCTCTGGGACAGTTCCTTCTTCAGGGCTGAGATCATCCCCTCAAGGGACTGATCTTCCTCCTGAGCCAAGGGGGAAGGCACTGCCTTAACCCTACTACTCCTCCTCTTGGAAGGCACTTGGTCCATTCTTCCAGAATCCAAGGCCTGTTCAGTGCTAGACATTTTGGCTTGTGACCTGGTCACAGCAAACACATCTGCAGGGATCCCCAGCATTTCTGCATGGGTCCTGAGCTCCACTTCTGCCCAAGCAGAAGTCTCTAAGTCATTGCCAAGCAAGCATTCGACTGGTAGGTTTGCACTTACCACAACCTTCTTAAGGCCAGTTACCCCTCCCCAGGAGAAGTTAACAACTGCCAGAGTATGGTCTGTTCTGACATTGCTAGCATTGGTCACTTGGTACATCTCACCAAGCATAACTTGCCCAGGTAGCACAAGGTCTTGTGTCACCATTGTGACACTTGCCCCTGTGTCCCTAAATGCCAAAGCCTCACGTCCATTAATTAAAGGCTGTTGTCTGTACTTGCCCAGATTACTGGGACTCACAGTGGAGGTCACATCCATGCCTCCATCACAGACTAACACAGCCTGAGTCAGTTCTCTGACTAAGTCAGAGCCCAACTCAGTTCCCAGGGTGAACCCTACTAAACCCTTTGCTGGAGCACTTCCACCAACTGTACTAGGGGGAACAGGTGCCTTAGGGGCATTGGTGGGTGCTGGACTGGAGTCTTTGGACTTGGTGCAATCACTGGTCCAGTGGGTCTTTTGCTTACAGACCTTGCACCATGGTTTTCTTTGGCCTTTACCCTTGGTAGACTGGGAATCCCCACCAGAAGAAGATTTTTGGGGGCCTGATGAAGACTTTTGATCTTTACCCTTCTCCCCACCCTTGTCAGAGTTCTTAGCATCTTGCTTCTTGGTTTCCCCACCTTGGTTCTGTACCTTCTGCTTCACCCTGGTTCTGACCCATTTGTCTGCCTTCTTTCCCAATTCTTGGGGAGAGGTCAGATCAGAGTCTACCAGGTATTGATGCAACAGCTGATTTTGACAGTTATTAAGAATCTGCTCCCTCATTATCAGATTATACAATCCTGAGAAGTCACACACCTTACTGCCCATCAACCAGCCTTCCAGAGCCTTGGCAGAACAATCCACATAGTCTACCCAGTCTTGAGTCTGTGCTTTTTGGGTGTCTCTGAACTTCAACCTGTACTGTTCAGTGGTTAGGCCAAACCCATCAATAAGAGCACTCTTCAAGACCTTGTAATTGTCAGCATCCTCCTCTCTAACAGTGAGGAGCTTATCTCTACCTTTGTCAGCAAAGGAGAGCCACAAGATTGCTGCCCACTGCTCCTGAGGGACCTTCTGTACTTTACAGGCCCTCTCTAAAGCAGTTATCCATTTGTGGATATCATCCCCACTCTGGTAGGGAGGGACAATCTTGCTCAGGTTCCTATGGTCATAGGACCTTTCCCTGTCTCTAGGGACATGGCTGCCACCATGGGACTCTAGTCCCAACTTTCTTCTCTCTCTAAGGAGATCTAGGGATTCCCTATCTAAAGCCAATTGCTTTTTTCTGAGTTCCAGCTGAGTTTCCTCATACTGGACCAGCCTCTTTCTTCTCTCATGAGAGGATTCCCTCCTATGAGATGAGACAGAGCTCCCTATGGAGGTGCCAGAGTGGTTAGACTCCTGAGAAGGAGACCTAGACCTTCTGGGCACACTCTTAATCCTTCCTGGGGGACAAAGAGGGCATCATCTTGATCATCCTCATCATCATCCACAGGAGGGATTTGGTTTTCCAGGTCAGGGTCATTGTCACCCTCCTGGCCAGTTTCAGAGGGGGGCTGGGGGTACTGGTACCCCTAGCGTCCTCCTCTTCTCCTGCCCCACCCTCAGCTCCTACCCCTTCAGTCCCTACAGGCTTACTAAGGTCATAAGCCACCAACAACTCCTTGAGGTGTTGGGTGGTGGGGCTTTGGCCTGTCCTTATTTTTCTCAAGTTACATAAAGCTCTCAATTCCAAGAATGGGAGTGTATCATACTTGGAGGGTGGAAGCTCAATGGCTTCCTGCAAGGATTCTTTGGATCCTGCCCTTAAAGACATTACTAGTGTGGTGTGGTGTATGCACTACCTACTCTAGTGTGGCCTACTAAACTCTCTTGAGTTGTAGAAAGGGTTGTGCTATCCCTTAACACACAACTCTAAGTTCAGTAGAACTTACTGTTATTCTAAGCTTAAATTATATGTACCTTAGGTACCTTTAGTGGTTTTCAGTTGATCAATTCAATTGAGATTATCTGGTAAAACAATAGCAAGCTGGAATCCCACACGCTGCACACCAATGTGAGAAGTTGGCCTGGCATATGCTGTCCACTAATTATAGTGGGCACCTTGCACCAGTCCAAACAACCCCTTATTGGAGATAGGTTAAAGACAACCTTATTGAAAGCTATCCTAGTGGTAGCTATGGAGAGCAGCCTTCAGGCTAAGTCTTGAAGGAATGTAAAGCAGCTTGTTTTACCAGTCTATAATCTCTTGAGTGACCAAATGAAAGAGCACCACACCAGGTATATATTCAAAATATATGTATTTATTACTAAACACACCCCTCTAGTCTCTTTATGAGGCTAGAGTTCGAAGTACATAAGTTATAAGATCTTAAATCACAGTAATAGCACAAATACACGTTTGGGCCCTAGGGGCGTACCAAACCATATACCAATAAAGTGGTATGCGAACCACGACTGAACTAGACACTAGGCCTAGAGCCTCTAGAAGTGCTTGGACCACAAGGAACCACCCAAGGTAGTGACACAGGGGACCCACGGGAGACGCGTGCAGTGTAAATACACAACCGCGATACGCCGTTAACTTCTATGGAGAAAGTCGGGATCGGGAAAATAGAGGAAAGGGACACTTAAAAGAGGACTAGGACAAAACCCTTTGAGATCTAGGACTTTGAAGAGTCTCTACCCACGGGAGCACCGGAGTACTCGTGTTACCTCACCCAGGGAAGCCGGGTGCATAGGTGCCTTTCGGGGTCGGGTTTCGTCGTCGATTCGAATGGCGATCTGCTGCAAAGTGCTGCTGGCGGCCAAGAGAAAAGTGTCCGGGTGGATCCAAGAGTGGATCGGAGTTCTGGTGAACCTGAAAGCAGAGGGGACAGAGTCTGGGTCACTAGCCAGTGACCAGGAAGGCGATGGACAGATGCCCACCGATGTCGAGTGCTTCAGGTGCGTTGACGGTCGTCTTGACTCTTCAGCCACGAGGTCCGGGAGGCGTTGTCGGCAACCAGGAGCAGGATTCGGGCTGGTACTCGATGTCTGTCGAGTGCTGAGGTGTCGGCGACCGGATTGGACCCAACAAGCCTTGGCAACGGCAAGTCTCGAGTAAGATGTAGATCGTCGATGGTGCAGACCAGCAAGGTCTGTGGAACTCACCCAGCGAGGGTAAGTGAGGGCAGGCCTGGAGCAACCAGGATGCCAAGTAAGAAAAGGATTGGCCTTCGTTAAGGGCTACTAGCCAACGGGCTAGCGACCGCGAAGGAGCCTCGTGACGCCGCACGTGGAGCTGGCTTACAGGACACTCGTGGAGTGGGGGCCAGTGATCTTCGGTGCAGGTGGTGCTGGAGGCTAGGGCTACTCGGAGCCCAAAGCACGACTTCTTGGGAGACCCAGAAGATGATGCACTTGCAAATGTGCTCGGTGTCCAGGGGTCACGGTCTCAAGTCACCCACGATAGCCACGGGCCTCAGCTTTGCTGGGGACTCAGGGTAGCCTCGGGAAGTCTGAGAATCCACCTCTGGTGATGCGATGACTTCGGCGTCCGACGGGAGCTTCAGAAATGCGAACCGGACAGATGCTTCTTTGGTGCCTGCCAAGCAGGGGAGTCACTCCTTGACCCCAAGGGAGATTCTTCAGTCCTCTAATCTTGTCGTAGAGCGTCGAAGGTCCAGGATTCAGTTTCAGAGTTTCGTCCAGGTATAATCTAAAGTCCTAAGGACTGGGTTCCTACCTTTATTCTAAAAATAGGGGTTGGACTACTCTGTGGCCCCACCTATGGGTGGGTCAGGGCAGAGGGGTGGCTACACCCCTTTCCTTTGTCCAGTTCACGCCAAAGCAGGGGCTGCAAGCCCCTGATCCGGTTTGAACTGGGGTATGCACAGGGACACCAAATGTGCCCCCAGTGCAGGACTTCAAAGCACCCGAAAGTGCTCCCGCCCAGCCCCAATACACATTATCCTGTCTGGGGAGGTGGTCACACCTCCCTGGGACAGGAAACCTATTGTCCAGGCCTCCCCTGCCGGAGTTTCGTCCAGCAGCAGGAGGCCAGACTCGTGTCTGTGGCAGCAGCATCCATTTTGTGATGCCAGGGCTCTGGAAAGAAGTTACCGGACTAGTCAGAGTTAACATGTCTTTCCCTCTAGAAGGGTGGAATGCTACCCCCGCCGCCAGGATTGGCGGGGGGTAGTATTCCAAGATGTTTGACACCAAACACGACATGTTTAGGTGCAGCCATTCCAAAGTTAGCATTTTACCGCGAGGATATAATGCGCTTAAGAGTATATGGTCAGGCTGCACTACAAACAGCATCAGAGATGGTCTCCGAACGCTGCAGAGGGGCCCTGCTCATGCAGGGGCACCCTCTCACATAGGAACCATGCACTCTGCCTTTAGGATTGATAAGGCCTGCCTTAGGAGTGACTTATAGGTTTATATGTGTGTATGTATTTCGTGATATAGGTAACCTATATCACAGTAAGGGGTGCATGCACCACCTTACCCAGGCTGCAGTAGCAGACCTGTGGTGTCAGTTTGGATGGCCTTCCAGGGGTGGCATAATACATGCTGCAGCCCCTGGCAGGCCTCTGAGGTACCTATGCCCTTGGTACATAGTATACCATATACTAGGGACTTATAAGGGCACTCCAGATCCCAATCAGTGATGTGCCTAAGGCACATGGAAACCATTTTAGAGAGGAAGCAGCTAGGCTGGGGTTCTGATTAGCAGGGCCCCAGCCAGACTAATGTCGAAAAACAGTGAAGCATCAGCAAAAAGTGGGGGTACCCATGTGAAGCAGATCCTACTCTCCTA
>CAWUFW010034378.1:0-11173 GCA_963921515.1 Calotriton arnoldi | reverse complement strand
ACACTGGTGCACTTCTGCACTGTTAGAAGCAGGTACACACACTAGTTGCACTTCTGCACTGTTAGAAGCAGGTACACACACACCGGTGCACTTCTGCACTGGTAGAGCAGGTAACAACACCCTGCTGCACTTCTGCACTGGTAGAACCCAGGTATCAACACACTTGTTGCGCTACTGCACTGTTAGAAGCAGGTACAACACACTGGTGCACTTCTGCACTGTTAGAAGCCAGTATCACACCTTGTTGTGCTTCTGCACTGTTTAGAAGCAGGTACAACCACACTGGTGCACTTCTACTTAGAAGCCAGTATCACACCTTGTTAGTAGCTGCACTGTTGAAGCATGTACAACACACTGGTGCGCTACTGCACTGTTAGAAGCAGGTAACACACACTGGTGCACTTCTGCTACTGTTGAGAAGCAGGAACAACACCCTGCTGCACTTCCGCACTGTTAGAAGCCAGTATAATACCTAGTTGTGCTTCTGTACTGTTGAAGCAGACTGGCACATAAGTGCACTTCTGCATTATTGAAGCAGGTACTCACACACTTGTTGTCACTTCTGCACTGTTAGAAGCCAGTATCACACCTTGTTGTGCTTCTGCATGTTAGAAGCAGGTACAACACACTGGGTGCACTTCTGCACTGTTAAAAGCACGTATCACACCTTGTTGTGCTGCTGCACTGTTAGAAGCAGTTACAGCACACTGGTGCACTTCTGCACTGTTAGAAGCAGGTAACACACACTGGTGCACTTCTGCACTGTTAGAAGCAGGTACAATACACTGGTGCACTTCCGCAGTTAGAAGCCAGTATAATACCTAGTTGTGCTTCTGTACTGTTAGAAGCAGGTACAACACACTGGTGCACTTTACCATTGTTAGAAGCCAGTATCACACATTGTTGTGCTTCTGCACTGTTAGAAGCAGGTACAACACATCTGGTGCACTTCTGCACTGTTAGAAGCAGGTACCACACACTGGTGCACTTCTGCACTGTTAGAAGCAGGTACACTTCTGACACTGTTAGAAGCAAGGTACAACACACTGGTGCACTTCTGCACTGTTAAGTATGAGTACAACACACGGGTGCACTTGTGCACTGTTAGAAGCAAGTTTGTTACACTAGTGCACTTCTGCACTGTTAGAAGCAGGTACAACATTGGTGCACTTCTGCACTGTTAGAAGCAGGTACACTTCTGACTACTGTTAGAAACAGGTACAACACACTGGTGCACTTCTGCACTGTTAGAAGCAGGTACAACACACTGGTGCACTTCTTCACTGTTAGAAGCAGGTACAACACATTGGTGCACTTCTGCACTGTTAGAAGCAGGTACAACACGCCTGCTGCACTTCTGCACTGTTGGAAGCAGGTACAGCACACTGGTGCACTTCTGCACTGTTAGAAGCAGGTACCACACACTGGTGCACTTCTGCACTGTTAGAAGCAGGTACAACACACTGGTTGCACTTCTGCACTGTTGAAAGCAGTCACAACACACTGGCGCAGCTTCTGTCGCTGTTAGAAGCAGGTACAGCACACTGGTGCACTTCTGCACTGTTAGAAGCAGGTACAAAACACTGGTGCACTTCCGCAGTTAGTAGCCAGTATCACACCTTGTTGTGCTTCTGCGCTGTTGAGAAGCAGGTACAAGACACCGGTGGACTTCTGCACTGTTAGAAGCAGGTACAACACACTGGTGCACTTCCGCAGTTAGAAGCCAGTATCACACCTTGTTGTGCTTCTGCACTGTTAGAAGCAGGTACAATACACTGGTGCACTTCTGCACTGTTAGAAGCAGGTAACACACACTGGTGCACTTTTGAACTGTTAGAAGCAGGTAAAACACACTGGTGCACGTCTGCACTGTTAGAAGCAGGTACAAAACACTGGGGCAATTCTGCAGTTAGAAGCCAGTATCACACCTTGTTGTAGCTTCTGCATTGTTAGAAGCAGGTACAACACACTGGTGCACTTCTGCACGGTTAGAAGCAGGTACAACACACTGGTGCACTTCTGCACTGTTAGAAGCCAGTATCACACCTTGTTGTGCTTCTGCACTGTTAAGAAGCAGGTACACACACACTGGTGCACTTATGCACTGTTAGAAGCAGGTAAAACACACTGGTGCACTTCTGCACTGTTAGAAGCGGGTACAAAAACACTGGTGCACTTCCGCAGTTAGAAACCAGTATCACACCTTGTTGTGCTTCTGCACTGTTAGAAGGCAGGTAACACACACTGGTGCACTTCTGCACTGTTAGAAGCAGGTACAACACACTGGTGCACTTCTGCGCTGTTAGAAGCCAGTATCAGCACCTTGCTGTGCTTCTGCACTGTTAGAAGCATGTACAACACACTGGTGCACTTCTGCACTGTTAGAAGCAGGTACAACACACTGGTGCACTTCTGCACTGTTAGAAGCCAGTATCACACCTTGTTGTGCTTCTGCACTGTTAGAAGCAGGTACAACACACTGGTGCACTTCTGCACTGTTAGAAGCAGGTACAACACACTGGTGCACTTCTGCACTGTTAGAAGCGGAGTACAACACACTGGTGCACTTCCGCACGTTAGAAACCAGTATCACACCTTGTTGTGCTTCTGCACTGTTAGAAGGAGGTAACACACACTGGTGCACTTCTGCACTGTTAGAAGCAGGTACAACACACTGGTGCACTTCTGCGCTTTTAGAAGCCAGTATCACACCTTGTTGTGCTTCTGCACTGTTAGAAGCATGTACATACACACTGGTGCACTTCTGCACTGTTAGAAGCAGGTAACACACACTGGTGCACTTCTGCACTGTTAGAAGCAGGAACAACACCCTGCTGCACTTCTGCACTGTTAGAAGCAGGTACAACACACTGGTGCACTACTGCACTGTTAGAAGCAGGTACAACACACTTGTGCACTTCTGCACTGTTAGAAGCCAGTATCACACCTTGTTGTGCTTCTGCACTGTTAGAAGCAGGTACAACACACTGGTGCACTTCTGCGCTTTTAGAAGCCAGTATCACACCTTGTTGTGCTACTGCACTGTTAGAAGCAGGTACACACACACTGGTGCACTTCTGCACTGTTAGAAGCAGGTACAAAACACTGGTGCACTTCCGCAGTTAGAAGCCACTATAATACTTAGTTGTGCTTCTGTACTGTTAGAAGCAGGTACAACACACTGGTGCACTTCTGCACTGTTAGAAGCCAGTATCACACATTGTTGTGCTTCTGCACTGTTAGAAGCAGGTACAACACACTGGTGCACTTCTGCACTGTTAGAAGCAGGTAACACACACTGGTGCACTTCTGCACTGTTAGAAGCAGGTACACTTCTGACACTGTTAGAAGCAGGTACAACACACTGGTGCACTTCTGCACTGTTAGAAGCAGGTACAACACACGGGTGCACTTGTGCACTGTTAGAAGCAGGTACAATACACTAGTGCACTTCTGCACTGTTAGAAGCAGGTACAACACATTGGTGCACTTCTGCACTGTTAGAAGCAGGTACACTTCTGACACTGTTAGAAGCAGGTACAACACACTGGTGCACTTCTGCACTGTTAGAAGCAGGTACAACACACTGGTGCACTTCTTCACTGTTAGAAGCAGGTACAACACATTGGTGCACTTCTGCACTGTTAGAAGCAGGTACAACACCCTGCTGCACTTCTGCACTGTTAGAAGCAGGTACAACACACTGGTGCACTTCTGCACTGTTAGAAGCAGGTACCACACACTGGTGCACTTCTGCACTGTTAGAAGCAGGTACAACACACTGGTGCACTTCTGCACTGTTCGAAACAGGAACAACACACTGGCGCACTTCTGTGCTGTTAGAAGCAGGTACAACACACTGGTGCACTTCTGCACTGTTAGAAGCAGGTACAAAACACTGGTGCACTTCCACAGTTAGTAGCCAGTATCACACCTTGTTGTGCTTCTGCGCTGTTAGAAGCAGGTACAAGACACCGGTGGACTTCTGCACTGTTAGAAGCAGGTAAAACACACTGGTGCACTTCTGCACTGTTAGAAGCCAGTATCACACCTTGTTGTGCTTCTGCACTGTTAGAAGCAGGTACAACACACTGGTGCACTTCTGCACTGTTAGAAGCAGGTAACACACACTGGTGCACTTTTTGAACTTTTAGAAGCAGGTTAAACACACTGGTGCACGTCTGCACTGTTAGAAGCAGGTACAAAACACTGGGGCAATTCTGCAGTTAGAAGCCAGTATCACACCTTGTTGTGCTTCTGCATTGTTAGAAGCAGGTACAACACACTGGTGCACTTCTGCACGGTTAGAAGCAGGTACAACACACTGGTGCACTTCTGCACTGTTAGAAGCCAGTATCACACCTTGTTGTGCTTCTGCACTGTTAGAAGCAGGTAACACACACTGGTGCACTTCTGCACTGTTAGAAGCAGGTAAAACACACTGTGCACTTCTGCACTGTTAAACGGGTACAAAACACTGGTGCACTTCGCATGTTAGAAACCAGTATCACACCTTGTTGTGCTTCTGCACTGTTAGAAGGCAGGTAACACACACTGGTGCACTTCTGCACTGTTAGAAGCAGGTACAACACACTGGTGCACTTCTGCACTGTTAGAAGCCAGTATCACACCTTGTTGTGCTTCTGCACTGTTAGAAGCATGTACAACACACTGGTGCACTTCTGCACTGTTAGAAGCAGGTACAACACACTGGTGCACTTCTGCACTGTTAGAAGCCAGTATCACACCTTGTTGTGCTTCTGCACTGTTAGAAGCAGGTACACACACACTGGTGCACTTCTGCACTGTTAGAAGCAGGTAAAACACACTGGTGCACTTCTGCACTGTTAGAAGCAGGTACAACACACTGGTGACATTTCTGCTGGTAGAAGCATGGTACAACACCTGCTGGTGCACTTCTGCACTGTTAGAAGCAGGTACAACACACTGGTGCACTTCTACGCTTTAAGCCAGTATCACCCTTATTGTACTTCTGCACTGTTAGAAGCTAGGTACAACACACTGGTTGCACTTCTGCACTGTTAGAAGCAGGTACAACACACTGGTGCACTTCTGCACTGTTAGAAGCAGGAACAACACCCTGCTGCACTTCTGCACTGTTAGAAGCAGGTACAACACACTGGTGCACTACTGCACTGTTAGAAGCAGGTACAACACACTTGTGCACTTCTGCACTGTTAGAAGCCAGTATCACACCTTGTTGTGCTTCTGCACTGTTAGAAGCAGGTACAACACACTGGTGCACTTCTGCACTGTTAGAAGCACGTATCAACACCTTGTTGTGCTTCTGCACTGTTAGAAGCAGGTACAACACTGCACTGTTAGAACAGTACAACATGTCATTTGCACTGTTAGAAGCAGGTAACACACACTGGTGCACTTCTGCACTGTTAGAAGCAGGTACAAAACACTGGTGCACTTCCGCAGTTAGAAGCCAGTATAATACCTAGTTGTGCTTCTGTACTGTTAGAAGCAGGTACAACACACTGGTGCACTTCTGCATTGTTAGAAGCCAGTATCAACACATTGTTGTGCACTTCTGCACTGTTAGAAGCAGGTACAACACACTGGTGCACTTCTGCACTGTTAGAAGCAGGTAACACACACTGGTGCACTTCTGCACTGTTAGAAGCAGGTACACTTCTGACACTGTTAGAAGCAGGTACAACACACTGGTGCACTTCTGCACTGTTAGAAGCAGGTACAACACACGGGTGCACTTGTGCACTGTTAGAAGCAGGTACAATACACTGGTGCACTTCTGCACTGTTAGAAGCAGGTACAACACATTGGTGCACTTCTGCACTGTTAGAAGCAGGTACAACACAGTACTTCTGACACTGTTAGAAGCAGGTACCACACACTGGTGCACTTCTGCACTGTTAGAAGCAGGTACAACACACTGGTGCACTTCTGCACTGTTAGAAGCAGGTACAACACACTGGTGCACTTCTGCACTGTTAGAAGCAGGTACAACACACTGGTGCACTTCTGCACTGTTAGAAGCAGGTACAACACACTGGTGCACTTCTGCGCTGTTTAGAAGCAGGTACCACACACTGGTGCACTTCTGCACTGTTAGAAGCAGGTACAACACACTGGTGCACTTCTGCACTGTTAGAAGCAGGTAACACACACTGGTGCACTTTTGCACTGTTAGAAGCAGGTACAACACACTGGTGCACTTCTGCACTGTTAGGAAGCAGGTACAAAACACTGGTGCACTTCTCGCAGTTAGAAGCCAGTATCACACCTTGTTGTGCTTCTGCGCTGTTCAGAAGCAGGTTACAACACACGGAGTGCACTTCTGCACAGTTAGAAGCAGGTACAACGCACTGGTGCACTTCTGCCACTGTGTAGAAGCCAGTATCACACCTTGTTGTGCTTCTGCACTTGCTAGAAGCAGGTAACACACACTGGTGCACTTCTGCACTGTTAGAAGCCAGGTAACACACACTGGTTGCGCTTCTGCACTGTAAGAAGCGGGTACAAAACACTGGTACCACTTCCATAGTTAGAAACCAGTATCTGCCTGTTTACCCTTCTGCACTGTAGAGGTAACACACTGGTGCACTTCTGCACTGTGAAATAATTACAACACACTGGTTCCACTTCTGCGCTGTTGGAAGCCAGTGTCACACCTTGCTGTGCTTCTGCTGCCGTTAGAAGCATGTACAACACACTGGTGCACTCTTCTGCACTGTGCCCAGAAGCAGAGTAACACACACTCGTGCACTTCTGCACTGTTAGAAGCAGGAACACCTATGCTTCTGCACTGTTAGAAGCAGGTACAACACACTGGTGCACTACTGCACTGTTAGAAGCAAGGTACAACACACTGGTGCACTACTGCACTGTTAGAAGCCAGGTATCACACCCTGCTGTGCTTCTGCACTTCGTATTAGAAGCTAGGTATCAACACACTGGTTGTCACTTCTGCACTGCTAAGCCATTATCACACCTTGTTTATTGCTACTGCACTGCTAGAAATGATTACAACACACTGGTGCACTTCTGCACTGTTAGAAGCAGGTAACAACACCCTGCTGCACTTCTGCACTCTTCCAAGCAGGTACAACACACTGGTGCACTTCCGCGGTTAAACCAGTATAATACCTAGTTGTGCTTTGTACTGTTGGAAGCAGGTACAACACACTGGCGCACTTCTGCCACTGTTAGAAGCCAGTATCACACCTTGTTGTGCTTCTGCACTGTGCAGAAGCAGGTACAACACACTGGTGCACTCCATGCACTGCTTAGAAGCTACGTAACACACACTGGTTTGCACTGCTGCACTGTGAGACAGTTCAACACACTGGTGCACTTCTGACACTGTTGGAACCAGGTACACACACACTGGTGCACTTCTGCACTGTTAGAAGCAGGTACAAAACACTGGTGCACTTCCATAGTTCAGAAGCCTGATATAATAGTTATTAGCCTTCATATGCTGTTAGAAGCATGGTGCAACACACTGGTGCACTTCTGCACTGTTAAGAAGCAGGTACAACGCATTGGTCCACTTCTGCACTCGTAGAAGCAGGTGCAGCACCTTCTGCCACTTCTGCACTGTTAGAAGCAGGTACACCACCCTGCTGCACTTCTGCACTGTTAGGAAGCAAATTTTAACACACTGGTGCCTTTCACTGTTAGAAGCAGGTACAACACATTGGTGCACTTCTGCACTGTTAGAAGCAGGTACAACACCCTGCTGCACTTCTGCACTGTTAGAAGCAGGTACAACCTGCCCAGGTGCACTTCTGCACTGTTAGAAGCAGGTACCACACATGGTTGCACTTCTGCACTGTTAGGAAGCAGAGTACAACACACTGGTGCACTTCTGCACTGTTTGAAGCAGGTGAGCTTCTGACACTGTTAGAAGCAGGTACAACACACTGGCGCACTTCTGCGCTCAGTAAGAATGCAGGTGCCACTACACTGGTGCACTTCAGCCCTGTTGACAGGTACAAAACACTGGTGCACTTCCGCAGTTAGTAGCCAGTATCACACCTTGTTGTGCTTCTGCGCTGTTAGAAGCAGGTACAACACCCGGCTGCCCTTCTGCACTGTTAGAAGCAGGTACAACACACTGGTGCACTTCTGCACTGTTAGAAGCCAGGTACCACACACTTGTTGTGCATGCTGCACTGTTAGAAGCAGGTACAGCACACTGGCGCACTTCTGCACTGCTTAGAAGCAGGTAACACACACTGGCGCACTTTTGAACTTTTAGAAGCAGGTAAAACACACTAGTGCACGTCTGCACTGTTAGAAGCAGGTACAAAACACTGGGGCAATTCTGCAGTTAGAAGCCAGTATCACACCTTGTTGTGCTTCTGCATTCTTAGAAGCAGGTACAACACACTGGTGCACTTCCGCACGGTTAGAAAGCAGGTATCAACACACTGGTTGCGCTTCTGCACTGTTCAAGAAGCCAGGTATCACGACACTTGTTGTGACTTCTGCACTGTTAGAAACAGGACTAACACACACTGGTGCACTTCATGCACTGTTAGAAGCAAGTAAAACACACTGGTGCACTTCTGCACTGTTAGAAGCAGGTACAAACACACTGGTGCACCTCCGCACTGTTAGAAACCAGTATCACACCTTGTTGTGCTTCTGCACTGTTAGAAGCAAGTACAATATTCACACTGGTGCACTTCTGCACTGTTAGAAGCAGGTACAGCACACTGGTGCACTTCTGCGCTGTTAGAAGCCAGTATCACACCTGGTTGTGCTTCTGCACTGTTAGGAAGCAGTGTACAAAGCACTGGTACACTTCTGCACTGTTAGAAGCAGGTAACTCACCACTAGTTGCACTCTCCTGCACTGGTTAGAAGCAGTGTACAACACACTGGTGCACTTCTGCACTGTTAGAAGTAGGTAACACACACTGGTGCACTTCTGCACTGTTAGAAGCAGGTACAACACACTGGTGCACTTCTGACACTGTGCAGAGAGCAGGTACAACACACTGGTGCACTTCTGCACTGTTAGAAGCAGGTACAACACACTGGTGCACTTCTGCACTGTTAAGAGCAGGTACACACACACCGGTGCGCTTCTGCACTGTTAGAAGCAGGTACAACACCTGGTGCACTTCTGCACTGTTAGAAGCCAGGTAGCAACACCTTGCTGGTGCACTTCTGCACTGTTAGAAGCAGGTACAACCCACTGGTGCACTTCTGCACTGGTAGAAGCAGGTAACACACACTGGTGCCACTTCTGCACTGTTAGAAGCAGGAACAACACCCTGCTGCACTTCCCACTGTTAGAAGCAGGTACAACACACTGGTGCACTTCTGCACTGTTAGAAGCAGGTACCACACGCTTCTGCACTGTTAGAAGCCAGGTATCACACTGCCTGGTGCGCTTACCCGCATGTTGAAGCAGGAACAACACACTGACACTGTTAGAATGAGTACAACACACTGGTGCACTTCTGCACTGTGCTAGAAGCGGGTACGCACCTGGTGCACTTCTGCACTGTTAGAAGCAGGTACAACACATTGGTGCACTTCTGCACTGTTAGAAGCAGGTACAACACCCTGCTGCACTTCTGCACTGTTAGAAGCAGGTACAACCACACTGGTGCACTTCTGCACTGTTGAGAAGCAGGTACCACCACACTGGGTGCACTTCTGCACTGTTAGAAGCAGGTACAACACACTGGTGCACTTCTGCACTGTTCGAAACAGGAACAACACACTGGCGCACTTCTGTGGCTGTTAGAAGCAAGGCTACAACACACTGGTGCACTTCTGCACTGTTAGAAGCAAAGTACAAAACACTGGTGCACTTCCGCAGTTAGTATGAGTATCACACCTTGTTGTGCTTCTGCGCTGTTAGAAGCAGGTACAAGACACCTAGTGAGACTTCACTGCACTGTTAGAAGCAGGTAAAACACACTGGTGCACTTCTGCACTGTTAGAAGCCAGTATCACACCTTGTTGTGCTTCTGCACGGTTAGAAGCAGGTACAACACACTGGTGCACTTCTGCACTGTTGAAGCAGAGTAACACACACTGGTGCACCTGCACTGTTAGAAGCAGGTAAAACACACTGGTGCGTCTGCACTGTTAGAAGCAGGTACAAAACACTGGTACACTTCGCAGTTAGAAGCCAGTATCACACCTTGTTGTGCTTCTGCACTGTTAGAGTATTTTTAGCGAACAAGGGAACCCAGCGGTACGACCTGGGGTGGTATACGTATTTTAAAGAACAATGGTCAAGATGAGGCCAAACTGGTCCTCGGGTAGTCAGAGCTACTATTTAGTCGAGAAAATGCTTTCGTCTGAGCTCTCGTGTTACAAGAGAGGAGGAGGAGGAGAAACAACGTATGAAGGGACACTAGGTTGTAGGGATGACAAGACATTTATTACATCATAAACGCTGTATCATCCACACATTTTTCAGGATCTAGTCCTGGTGCTCACACATTGGGTGAAGTTGCGTGAAAAGGTGAAAAAGTGCTGGTGACTTAAGAATTACATCACATTGACAACATAAGCAAAACTCGAATGAATTTTTACAGTTGGAGTTTTGGTTGTAATAGGTCGACGGCGTTTCGATCTCTATAATTTAGAGACCGTCATCAGGACGAGTAACCGTGTGAGCAAGTAGAATCTAGACAAAACAGAAGAAAAGCAAAGGTCCCATAGACATAAGTCAATTCTAAGCAACAAGTAAACCTATTTGAAACAAACCGTGTCATAATGACTAATAATCGACATCGGGAGCATGTAATATCCATTAACAATTAACAATGGACTTGGATCTAGGTATATTAATGTATGAAGCAAGGACATGAAACTACGGTGCCTAAGGGAGTGGATATGAACATATAACATGATCATAAAGGAGTAGTCACTAATTAAGAACAGTGCGACTTAAACAAAGGCGTCGAAACTGAGGGTACAGACAACGCATGGAAGAGCAATAACCACGTGTTGAACCGCCTGAATAACGTCGAGTGAAGTACAAAAAGACGAAACAATGAAGGTACATGCGTGGAACCGACCAATTGGCGTAGGGTGAAGCGCACAGAGGCGAAGCAGTGAAGGTACAAGGCACAGTGCTGGCAAGGCACAGTGAGGCGTGATCGGGAACAGTGTTTACCTGAATGGCGGGGAACTGCTACGTTCTAGAA
>CAWUFW010034377.1:0-11173 GCA_963921515.1 Calotriton arnoldi | reverse complement strand
TCTTCGTTCAGTTTACGTATTGCTGGGGCTGCCTTAAGGATTTTAAGGGCATTTGTTCTGTGCTCACACCCTCTGCTATCATGTCTTCTCCAGAAGACCATTTTTACTCCTCCTACCAGGAAGTGGAGGAGGAATGGCCCCCCAACTTCTCCCTCCAGCAGTGGACCAAGCCCTCTCTCTGGCTATTTCTAGGGCACTGGCTCCTCTTAGGGATCAGGTTGATAAGCTGGCGAAAAGCATCCCTGGGGTGTTCAGTGACCCAGATCTGGTGGTAGCGGGTCCCAGTAGCTCTCAGATGGGGAATAAAAGGGCCGTTAAGCATAACGCGGGGCACTTGGAAGGATTTGATAAACTTACGGAGACCTTCCTCAAGAGTGCGCGAACGCTAAAACATGCACCCTGCCGGGAAGAGGAGGAGCCCGGAGAAAATTGCGACACTGTCACCACTATTGTAGACCCCGACGGCGGGTTTCCCTTAGAGGGAGAGGGTGTATCGGAGGACGATTTCTCCTCCGATGAGGATAAGGACTCGGGGCGTCCCTGGCGTCCAGAGTCCCACTCCTCTCAGTCCCCGGTTGGGGACGGGGTCCACTCGGACTTGTTCGAGCCTACCCACATTTACCATCCTAGGTCGGCGGAGTGGACACCTGATGCCAAAGTGGCAGAGTATGTGGTGGGGAAAATCCATCAACCCCTTGAAAGGGAGGTCAGGAATAGGATGAGGGAGAATGCCCCAGGCCCTCACTGAAGGGGAAGGTGGCACACACGCCTGAAATTGTTGAGAAACTATGTACCTTTTTCTCCAAGTATATGAGGGATCCCAAGAAAGGAATTGATAGGTCTTGGACGTGGTAGGGCCCTTGACCCAAATTATTCAATTGATGGAGCGTTCCAAAGAGTCAGGATCCCCTTTGTCCACGGATATTGTGGCTGGTTGGGCGCACTACCCTAAACCCTAAAACACTACCCCCTCCACTACCCAAACACCACTGCACTACCCTAAACCCTAAAACACTACCCCCAGCATGACACCCTACACTACCCAAACATAACTGCACTACCCTAAAACACTACCACCAGCACGACTCCCTACACTACCCAAACACCACTGCACTACCCTAAACCCTAAATCTACCCACAGCACAACCCCCTACACTACACAAACACCACTGCACTACCCTAAACTCTAAAACACTACCCCCAGCACGACCCCTTCATTACACAAACACCACTGCACTGCCCTAAACCCTAAATCTACCCCCAGCATGACGCCCTACACTACACAAACACCACTGCACTACCCTAAACCCTAAAACACTACCCCCAGCACGACCCCCTTCACTACCTAAACACAACTGCACTACCCTAAACCCTAAAACACTACCCACAGCACAACCCCCTTCACTACCCAAACACAACTGCACTACCCTAAACCCAAAAACACTACCCCAGCACGACCCCCTACACTACCCAAACACCACTGCACGACCCTAAACCCTAAAACACGACCCCCTACACTACACAAACATCACTGCACTACCCTAAACCCTAAAACACTAGAACCCAGCACGACCCCTACAGTACACAAACACCACTGCACTACCCTAAACCCTAAAACACTACCCCTACACTACACAAACACCACTGCACTACCCTAAACCCTAAAACACTACCCCCAGCACGACCCCCTACACTACACAAACACCACTGCACTACCGTAAACCCAAAACACTACCCCAGCACTACCCCTACACTACCCAAACACCACTGCACTACCCTAAACCCTAAAACACTACCCCCAGCATGACCCCCTACACTACACAAACACCACTGCACTACCCTAAACCCTAAAACACTACCCCCAGCACGACCCCCTACACTACCCAAACACCACTGCATGACCTTAAACCCTAAAACACGACCCCCTACACTACACAAACACCACTGCACTACCCTAAACCCTAAAACACTAAACCCAGCACGACCCCCTACAGTACACAAACACCACTGCACTACCCTAAACCCTAAAACACTACCCCCTACACTACACAAACACCACTGCACTACCCTAAACCCTAAAACACTACCCCCAGCACGACCCCCTACACTACACAAACACCACTGCACTACCGTAAACCCAAAACACTACCCCAGCACTACCCCTACACTACCCAAACACCACTGCACTACCCTAAACCCTAAAACACTACCCCCAGCATGACCCCCTACACTACCCAAACACCACTGCACTACCCTAAACCCTAAAACACTACCCCCAGCACGACTCCCTATACTACACAAACACCACTGGACTACCCTAAACCCTAAAACACTACCCCCAGCACGACTCCCTACACTACCCAAACACCACTGCACTACACTAAACCCTAAATCTACCCCCAGCATGACCTCCCACACTACACAAACACCACTGCACTACCCTAAATCCTAAAACACTACCCCCAGCACGACCCCCTACACTACCCAAACACCACTGCACTACCCTAAACCCTAAAACACTAACCCCAGCATGACCCCCTACACTACCCAAACACCACTGCACTACCCTATACCCTAAAACACGACCCCCTACACTACACAAACATGACTGCACTACCCTAAACCCTAAAACACTACCCACAGCATGACCCCTACACCACACAAACACCACTGCACTACCCTAAACCCTAAAACACTACCCCCTACACTACACAAATACCACTGCACTACCCTAAACCCTAAAACACTACCCCCAGCATGACCCCCTACACTACACAAACACCACTGCACTACCCTAAACCCCCCTATACTATACAAACACCACTGCATTACTCTAAACCCTAAAACACTACCCCCAGCATGACCCCCTCACAACACAAACACCACTGCACTACCCTAAACCCTAAATCTACCCCCAGCACGACCCCCTACACTACCCAAACACCACTGCCATACCCTAAACCCTAAAACACTACCCCCAGCATGAACCCCTACACTACCCAAACACCACTGCACTACTCTAAACCCTAAAACACTACCCCCAGCACTACCCCCTACACTACACAAACACCACTGCACTACCCTAAACCCTAAAACACTACCCCAGCACTACCCCCTACACTATCCAAACACCACTGCACTAACATAGACCCTAAAACACTACCCCAGCACAACCCCCTACACTACACAAACACCACTGCACTACCCTAAACCCTAAAACACTACCCCCAGCACGACTCCCTATACTACCCAAACACCACTGCACTACCCTAAACCCTAAATCTCCCCCAGCACGACCCCCTACACTACCCAAACACCACTGCACTACCCTAAACCATAAAACACTACCCCCAGCATGACCCCTACACTACACAAACACCACTGCACTACCCCAAACCCTAAAACACTACCACCAGCATGACCCCTACACTCCTCAAACACCACTGCACTACCCTAAACCCTAAAACACTACCCCCAGCACGACCCCCTACACCACCCAAACACCACTGCACTACCCTAAACCCTAAAAAGAAACCCCCACCCCATGCCCAATCCCCCTTACCTCTCACTCCTCGTGGTTCCTCTCTCCTCGTGGTTCCTGCTTCACGTCGTCTCTGAGGGGCGGTGCACGTCGTTGTGAGGAAACGGAACAGCCTCTGTTTCCTTACAACGACATGGATCGTCTACATGTTTTTTAGAATGCATGGTCATTTACCATACATACCTTTACAACAAAATTCGTTGTAAAGGCATGCGTGGTAAATGACCATGCGTTCTAAAAAAATGCGTAGTAATGACTTCGTGATGTACAACGCATGCGTGGTAATGCATGCGTTGTAATGGTATCGCAAAGTAAAAAAGTCGTTGTAACGGCTGTTTACCGATCGAAGCTGGCCCCTGTTCTTCAGTGAGTTGTTTATTTGATTAATTAGGAGGAAGGAATGTGGGGGCATATTAGCAAGACCCACGTTAAAATTATCGCCGTTTTAGCGGCAGGAAACTGCCGCTAAAACGGCGATAATGGGCTTGCTAATATGCGTTATAGAATTCCAATAGAAGCCCAGGTTAGATGTCCTGCACATCTAACCTGGGCTTCTATTGGATTCCATAACGCATATTAGCAAGCCCATTATCGCCGTTTTAGCGGCAGTTTCCTGCCGCTAAAACGGCGATAATTTTAACGTGGGTCTTGCTAATATGCCCCGTGGTTTTTTTACCGAAAAGTGCATTCCCGGCTGTTGTATTGTGAAAGTGTCCGCGTGGCCTGGTTTCACTTCCGGTGAGAGAGTGGAAGAGTCTGTTTGGATCTAAAGGAGTTCTGTTGTTGGACGGGGCCGGCGCGACATGTCATCAGAAAACATAGCTAATGGAAAGCGTCCTCCCTGAAGTGTGGAGCAGTGCCATGAGAGGTCAACGAATGTGCGTCCCACCGCAGTATGACCGTACCGTGTGACCCATGTGCCGCCTCCAGGGTACGGGAGGCAGAAGCGGCATCACAGGTCCTCTTAAAGACCGTTGTAGCACTAATTCTACATTTTGGTACTAGGGCATTTTAACTTCGTTGTTCCTGCCAGATACAAAGAGAAGATCCTGTGTTATTCAGTGCCCTCGTTACCTTTTTTGTGGGTTGTGGTGCTTGTCACTTTGCTGCCCCGCCGGTGCACACGACTGGGCACCCCACCTCGTGTGCCATCTGCAGGGCCTCTGCCCTCGGATCACTGGTTTTGGTTTCTGGAGTGGCAACATAAACAGTTGCTCCCAAAGGACTAGCCTGAACACTTAGGTGAATATCCCCTGCACCAGCATTCCATGGAAATTCTTTCCTGGCTCTCCCACATCAACGAGGACGTCATAATAGCACGGCTCCGCTCGCGACACCGTATGACATCATCAGAGTCATAAGAGGACCTCGTCAGCGTGCTGACGTCAGTTCCACCTATTTTTTCCATGCCACCGAGGCAAACAGGGGACCGAAACATTTTCACATGTATACATAGTATAATAAATATATATATATTCACTGAAAAAACCATAGGTTTCAGGCACGTTATAGTTAGAAATTAGCATTTAAAAAACCTTAGAAATTTACTGAAAAAACTATAGGTTTCAGGGGCGTTATAGTTAGTTGGACATTTCACTCGTACAAAACCATAGAAATTCCCCCGTTATAGTTAGTTCAGCTAACTATAACTCACGCGCCCGCAATGCACTGCTGATGACATCACATATTACATCACTCATGACATGGTCAGTGACATCACTCATGATATCACTGATGACATCTCAAATGACATCACTGATGACACCACTGATGACATCATCCTTGTGATAGAGTGGCAGACCTCCTCTCACCCTAATATAACCTTTGATACACACACTCAAAAATACAAACTAACATTTTCAAAACAATGGACATACCAATACCAGTTACAACACACCTATTCAGTAATTCCAAGATCTACACACACATCTACTCATTCACCAACAGTCCCTATGCAGTCACTCATACATGTACTCACTCATCATATGTACTCATACACCTATACATCCTGTTACACACCGCCACTCATCCATAGAGTTACTCACACACATAGTCACACATGCAAACAAAGTATCAAACATCCATTTACTTGCATATACAGTTTTACACACACTACCACACTTACTTCTACAGAAACTTACACATACTTACTCTCTTAAACAATCACTTATAGAAACACCTACTTATTTGTACAGGAACTCTTCCAATCTCTCACTCTCACATATACTCACTTATATACACCAATACTCACATATACTAGTTTAAAACATATCTAGTTACTCATAAAGACACTATTGAGACAGTCATTCACTCACTAACACACCCATACACATACTCATTCACCTATACAGTCCTGCACACATGCTGTCTTCAACACATACAAACAGTGAGTCACTCATTCATGCATCTATGCACTAAGTAATACCCCCACCGAACCATACAGACACTCAGACACTCATACTGATACTAAAAAAACCAACTAATAACCCATATGGACACTCATGTAGCTACTCACCAACCCATGCAGCCACTTATACACAAAGTGAGAGACTGATACAGATATTTTCATATTTAAACATTACTCACTAACCCATGTATTCACTAAGATACACTTAGTCAGTTATACAATCAATTTTACAAAAAAAATCATCCATTTAGACACTTATATACCCATTTATTCTTCCATCGACCTTGAGATATACATATATAAAACATATTTAATTTTCAGAAAAACACACATTCACTGGATGATGTCATCAGTGATGTCATTTGAGATGTCATCAGTGATGTCATGAGTGATGTCACTGACCATGTCATGAGTGATGTAATATGTGACGTCATCAGCAGTGCATTGCGGGCGCACAAGTTATAGTTAGCTGAACTAACTATATCGGGGAATTTCTATGGTTTTGTATGAGTGAAATGTCCAACTAACTATAACGCCCCTGAAACCTATGGATTTTTCAGTGAATTTCTAAGGTTTTTTAAATGCTAATTTCTAACTATAACGTGCCTGAAACCTATGGTTTTTTCAGTGAATATATATATATATATATATATATATATATATATATATATATATATATATATATGTGTGTGTGTAGGTGTGTGTATATACATATTACCTACTGGCAATGATCACCAGTAGGTAGTTATAGTTAGGATGTAGTTTCCATAGGGAGAATTTTTTTTTCTTTTGCCAATTACTTTGGTGTCGTTTGATGAATCTTAGTAAACTTTACAAAACTAATTTGACTCTAACTTGAGCTGATGTCTTGAAAATTTTGGGATGATCCATCAAGCGGGGGCTGAGAGAAAGGGGGGTCCAAAACATGTTTTCCCCATGTTAATTTCCATAGGAACTTTAGACACGGCTACAGCCCGAACTGCTCAACAGAATTACACCAAATTTGGCAGAAAGGTAACTGTTGGTCCAGACGCGACATTTTTGTTAAATGGTGTAAATCCAGTCAGTAGTTGTGGAATTATTTGAAGAAATTTCCAGTTCTATATATAGGATACAGTGGATGCGCAACCCCTCCTGATCTCGTGCTGAGATCTGTTTGGCTGCCAACACTTCAAACCAGGAAGTGTTGGCGGACATCTTGTTGAACCGAGTCACAGAAAAAACATTAAAAAAAGAAAAGGGGGCAGGGTAAAAACCCCTAGGCCTCTTGGGGGTGTCCCACAGGTCTAAAAAAACATTTTTTTAAACATTTATGGCGGGAGTTGCCTGGATTTGCGAATCCCACCGACATTTTTTTTAAAAATGAAGGACGGGCTTCCACGCTTCATTAGTTATAGGCCCCCGAGTGAGCCATTATCCGGGGGCATTTCTCAAATAAAGGAAGGGGGCACCGGGGCCTCCTCTCCTGGGCAGGAAGGCTTGCTTGCTAACAGTTTACTATGGCTTGGCGGGAGCTGTAAAGCTCCTGTCAAGCCATAGCAAACAGCTATGTCCCAGGTGTGGGCACCCCGGGACATAGCAGGAGCCGGCCCTGTGGGATGGGGGTCCCCAGGGCCATCTATGGCTCCAGGAGGGGGGCCATGTGGCCCCCTCCTTTGTTTTGTTTTGGGCCTGCCCCGGGGAGGTGGCAGTCTCCGAGAGTGGCCCCTTCCAATTTTTTTAAATCAGGATGGGTCTGGGGAGATGGTGGTCCCTGGGGCTTGAGGGGATCTCCAAGGCCCACACCACATATTAATTTTGGCCCAGGGGAGGTGATGGTCCCCAGGGCAAGGGGTCAAAGAGGCTCCCCCAATTTATATTTTGTATATGCCCCTTGGGAGGTGGTGGTCTCTGGGCCTGGGGAGTTCTGGGAGGCCCCCGCTTTAAAATTTGTGAGCCCCGGGAAAGTGGTGGTCCCCAGGGCATAATAAGCCCCAGTAGGGGGCCCCCATGCACCCCCTCCTTTATTATCAACGTGCCCCTGGGACCTGGCCCATTTGGAGGCCGATTACCAACAAAGCACGGAAGGCTAAGCTTCTTTCTTTTTTAAAGTTTCAGGTGATTGTGCAGCAAATTTTGTTGTTTACTAAATGCTTCTTTGGCCCTGTGCGGTCTCTCTGGATCCCCAGGACCAACTTTAGGGGGTCAGAGTCCATTCCTACCCTGCCCCCTTTTCTCTTAATTTAAACTTTTTTTGTGGGACTGAGCTGAAGCTGAGTCCCAAGATGGCTGCCAACAGTTCCTGGTTGAAGTGTTGGCAGCCAATCAGAGCTCTGCATTTCCCTGCACAAGCTCGCCTTTTTTCGCGATATCACTCACTTTTTTCAAATTTCTCAACAACTACTGAACAGATTTAAACTAAATAACTGAAAACGTGATCTGCGTAACCAAATCTACCTTTCTGCCAAATATGGTGTAATTCCGTCCAGTGCTTCAAGCTGCAGCTTTGACTAAAGGTCTTGTGGGAATTAACATGGGAAATGCACCTTTTATTTACCCTCCTTTTTCTCGGCCCCCGCTTGACGGATCACTCCAAAACTTTTTATGCACAACAAAAATCACGGGGGCACTTTTTTTGGAACAGAAAAGTGAAGATTCATCGAATGGCGGCAAAGATATAGGCAAGTCAAAACACACTTTTTCTATGGAAACATGGTCCTAACTATAACTACCTATATATATATATATATGTTTATATATATATATATATAAATATATATACTTGTGGCAGTCACCACTGGGTAGTTATAGTTAGGTCTGCTTTTCCTTCGACAGAGCGTTATTTGGTTTGCTAATTACTTTGGCCCCAGTTGACCAATTTTCACAAACCTTTCCAAAAAAGAAGTGCATTCACCTGAGCTACTTCCTGGAAAGTTTCATGGTGATCTGTCAAGCAGGGGCTGAGAAAAAAGGGGGGCCCAAAATTCAAAATTCCCATGCATTTTCCATGGACTTCTTTAAGATGGGTTGCTTTGTACTCCAGTAATCCCCCAGATATTACCCCTGCAGTCATGCAATCACCCAGGCACTAGTTATGTACTACTCCTGCAGTCATGCAATAATGCAGGTTGTACCTATGCACTCATGTAATAACTTATTCACTACCCGTACACTCATGCAATCACCCAGGTTCTACTGATGCAGTTCTCCAATCACCCAGGAACTACCTATGCACTCATCCATGCAACCAGGTACTACGCATGCACTCTTCCATGCACCCAGGCATTACCCATGCACTCCTCCAATCACCCAGATATTATCCCTGCACTCATACAATCACCCTGTATGATATGTAGAATCATCTAGGTTCTACTGTTGCACTCATCTATTCACCTAGGCACTTCTTAGAGAGTCATCTATGCCTTCAGGTGCTATTTATACACTTATCCATGCACTGAACTTTTATGTGTGCACTCACGTAATTAGCCAGTCACTATCCATCTTCTCCTGCAATTACCCAGCAACTACCTTTGAAGTCATACAATCACCCAAGTACTATCCATGGTGTTTTGCAATCAATCAGGCAGATCTATTACATGTCTCAGTTTCTAGGTTTCAGTATATTTCAGAAATATTGTATATATATTTCTTTTAGATATGAGGATGATTTGAAAAGGTAGAGACATATGTATGCATGCTTTTAACGATATAGAGAGTCTGCTGTTTTATATTTGGCTAGGCCCAACACTCATGCAGTTATAAAATACCCTAGTACTACCCAAGCAGTCTTCCAATGATCCCGGAAGTACATATGTACTGATGCAATCACCCAGGCATTACCCCTGCACTCATGCATTCACCCAGGCAGTAGCTATGAACTCATGCAATCACCAAGGTATTACCCATGCACTCTGTGAATCATGTAGCCACTACTCATGCATTTATATAATCACTCAGGCACTAATGTTGTACTCTTTCAATCACAGAGGCACTAGCCTTGTACTTATGTAATCACTAATACAGTAGTCAGGGTATTATGAAATTACCAAGGCACTACCTTTGCACTTATTTATTCACTCAGGCGTAATCTCAGTAGTTCTGAAATCACCCAAGAAGTATCCATTCTCTTATAAAATCACCCAGTCACTTTCTATGTAGTCATGTAAATCACCAGATATTACTCCTGTAGTCATGCAGTCACCCAGGCGTTACCTATGTACTCCTTTAATCCCCCAGATATTACCTCTGTACTCATGCAATCACCAATGCATTAGCTATACAGTGCTTCAATCAGCCAGGCACTGTCCTTGCACTCTTTCAATCATGCATGCACTACTCTTGTACGTATGTAATTACTCAGGCAATACTCATGCACTTATAAAATCACCCAGGCACTACCTTTGCACTCCTGTAATCGCTCAGGCAGTACCTTAGTACTTCTGTAATCACCCAGGCAGTACTGATGGACTTATAAAATCACCCACTCACTTCCTATGTACTGCAGTAATCCCCCAGATATTACCCCTGCAATCATGCAATCACACAGGCATTAGTTATGTACTACCCCTACAGTTATAGATTCATGCAGTCTCTACCTTTGCACTCATGTAATAACCCAGGCCCTTGCATTCATAGAATCATCCAGACCCTACTGTTGCACTCATCTATTCACGTAGGTACTTCTTAGTGAGTGATCTATGCCTTCAGGTGCTATTTATACACTTAATCATGCACCGAACCTTTATGTGTGCACTCATGTAATTAGCCAGTCACTATCCATCTTCTCCTGCAATTACCCAGCGACTACCTTTGTAGTCATACAATCACCCAAGTACTATCAATGGTGTTTTGCAATCACTCAGGCAGATCTATTACATGTCTCAGTTTCTAAGTTTCACTATATTTCAGAACTATTGTATATATATTTCTTTTAGATATGATGATGATTTGAAAAGGTAGACACATATGTATGCATGCTTTTAACAATATGGAGAGACTTATGGTTGAGTCATGTAATGGTCTGTTGTTTTATATTTGGCTAGGCCCAACACTCATGCACTTATAAAACACTGTAGTACTACCCATGCAGTCTTCCAATGATCCAGGCAGTACATATGCACTGATGCAATCACCCAGACATTACACCTGCACTCATGCAATCACCCAGACAGTAGCTATGTACTCATGCAATCACCAAGGTATTACCCATGCACTCTTTGAATCATGTAGCCACTGCTCATGCACTT